>JAQQZY010043055.1:0-10749 GCA_030068375.1 Ostorhinchus rueppellii | reverse complement strand
TAGATAGATAGATAGATAGATAGATAGATAGATAGATAGATAGATAGATAGATAGATAGATAGATGTGTGTTTGTATTGAATTTCTAAGCATTTCATTTACATGTACATAGTCAAAACATGTAGTACATAGATATGCATACATTAGATGTGAAACTCATTGTAACAATTTCCTACATTGACATATACTCTGGCAAAAAAATATCCCCACCTGGGTTTAACTAAGCAAAGAAGTCTTGGATGGAAGGATGGATAGTGTTTAATACCATTCAACAGCAATCGGTTATTTATCCTCAACTGATGCAGTGAGTCACTTTTCATTAGTTACACAATTGGTGGTTAGGGAGGATGGAGATTAGACAATGTCAAGATTCAATGGGTTCATTTGCCTTTGATTGAGTGGTTCAGCGAGCAAGAGACACCGTCTTCACACATGGGTGAGCCACCAGAACTCTTGAGAGAAATTAGTGTGACATTTATTGTGACATTGCATATGCACTGCATGAAATCTGATCCAAATGTATTTATAAAGCACATTTAAAAAGAAGAATTGACCAAAGTGCTGTACCAATAAACTATACCCAAGCCAAATAAAACAACATACTGCGAATGTGTCCAATTTAACTGTTTTAGGTCAGGCGGTGTATTTACAAATTTTTTAATATTTACATTAACATTTATATTTATCCTCGGATGTGTAAGGTAATTATGAATATATCTGATAATTTAACACTATTTAGATAATGTGTATGGATGTGAAGATATGAAGGAGGTTTTAGTACAGATTTATTATTTCATGCATTTACAAAGGACGCTGTTTATAGAGCAGTGTTCCCATTCTCGTAGTTTTTACGATGCGTAAGTTTCAACGTACGTAAATAGCGGAGCTGTACACAGTGGTAACGCGTGACGGGAGAGAAATGTGACTACGTTGGTTTTCTGAATACTTGCTTTCCGTAACAACCGACAGCTGTTTGGTCATTCAGTCAAACGTGGAAAACCTACACGGACTTTACAACAAACATCGGCACATAGTGCATGTATTCTCCATCTTTCAGTATCATTTGAGCTGCGTAGCGGAAAAGGTAAGCAACCGGGGTTTTACATGGAGCAGGGAGTGTGTTTGTTTTTGGATATACTGCAGCACCTCGAAATAACCATATAAGGGTTTAAACAAGGGCTCCACTTTTTTTTTTTTTTTTACCTTTGACTATTACGATTAGACGTACAGATAAAAGCTCGAGAAGTAAGCATAATGCAAGAGCAAATAAGTGTAACCCATGAATACATGAATGCTTCAAATCCTCCATAATCCCCATCTGTCTGTCTGAAAGCAGCGTGGGTGTAATGTTAACCAAATAACTGCTGGTTGGCTGTACAAAATGTAGTGTTTTATTTACTGACTGTAAAAACATTATGTGCCATGTATAGGTAACACAGACACATGCAACATGTTGTTCATTACATCACATGTAATAAATTGATTGTATTCTCATTGTGACCTGAATTTAAATGATACTCCTCTGTCCATATTATGTTTTTATAGGCTGAAAACTGCAATTGTGTATTGCAGTTTATGTCAAAACGTGTGTAATAAGTGAAGGAGGAGCTGGTCCACTGTAAGAGCACAAACCCTCATCATGGTGAGGGTTGACCTGGATCAGGTGGTGATGAGGAGGATGAAGGAGGATGACATTGAAGTAGTCAAAGCCCTCATCAAGGTTTGTCGTTCATATGTCATTGTCAGACGACAATTTGTCTTTATATCTCCAGTTTATGATAAATTTCATGTCACTGTCTTTCCAGGAGGGCTGCGAGGGCACAGAAAACCGTCTCATCCTCCACATCCTCACACGTCCACTCTGCCTTTTCATCCTGGCAGTTTTCTCCTCAATCTTGCGCTGCCTTGTCCACTCCTTTATTCTTGCTCTTGCTATTCCTGTCTTCCTGCTGATTATCTTCCTCAAGATTACCATGCCTCGGTCGACTGGGGTTCTGGGGAGCAGCCGCCCATCGTGGGACTACGTGGGTAGCAGCTACAGGGGGGCACACGATGAAACAATGGAAAACCCCTACGGTAGAATCAGTGGTAAGACACCAGTGACAAAAAAGGTTAGTACAGTACGTTTTCACTTATTTTTTTAGGTTGTGAAAGACAGTTCGAGTGGCCAAATCATATAGTCAATCATATAATCTTGCTCCTTCTCTCAGCCAAGACGTAAAGTAGGATCCAAAGACAAGGACAAGGACAACTTAACAGAGAAGATCACCACAGAGAGAGAGCAGGCGGCCGGGCAGGTCTGGGTGGCAGACATGGAGGGTGAGATCGTATCCTGCGTCTTCCGGGAGAGTGAGAAGCGTGCAGGTATCAGGAGGATCTGCAGGTTGGTGACAAGCTGCTGGTACCGCAGGGATGGCCTGGGTCGACTACTTGTCCAGAGTCTGGAACAGAGAGAGAGGGAGAATGGTGCACACAGGGTCTATGCACATGTCCCTTACCCCTCCAAGGTGGGGGAAGCCTTCTTTAGAAAATTAGGTTATCAGTTGCTGGGGGAAGAAACTGAAGAAACGGAGGATCAAGAATTGAAGCTGGAGACTCCAGAGAGAGGCTTTCTGGGATATCCACTCACTAAAGTGTTTTACAAAGACCTTTGATGATGGACTCAAGGAAGAAAAAAATGGCACTGAATGCAGCAATAGCTAAAGGTAATAAAGAAATAAACTTATGGTTGGTGTCATTGCTGCAATATGTAAGAATAATGTTATGTTAATTTTTGTTATTTATTCAAGTATTTATTTATTCTGTGTTGATGTTCAGATTTTAGCTTAAGTGCATTTTTACATTTGCATCATGTCTTCATTTTCATAAAGATATTATTTATTCAACATTTCAAGATTGCTTCATGCCACAGGCATCAATCATTTATCATTTGTAAAGCTGTAAGATATTTCAATAGAACATGTGTTTCTTAAATACTGTTTATAAGATTCTTTTCACTGAACTTTTAAAACAGCAGGTGTGTGTGTGTGTGTGTGTGTGTGTGTGTGTGGGTGACTACACGTATTTGAAACCACAGACATGTGGGAGGATGTACAGTTACTGTATAGGACGTTTAAGTGGCTTATATGAATCTGCAGAATTGATCTACTTTCATCTTTCTGCACTCCTTTTCAGCTGCTACTAATCTTCATATACAGTATGTGGCTCCATGAGTCTGCAAAAACTGCACTTTCTCCTTTTTTTCAGCTGCCTCTTTCTCTCAGTTGGGTTTCCTTTGATATATTGTTACAAGACTGCAGAGACATTACTGTGACAAACCTAAATTGTGCATGTAAAATGGTACCACAGTAAAACTTCAATGTTTTCAAGTTGAAAAGAGTATCTCAGTCACTTTGAAGTGATGGTCACTTAGTAGACAAAGGTGAATTTACATTCATTAATTATAAAATGAAGGCAATTATTTTGCCACAAGTCAGTTAAAAAACTACCACTGGGTCACAGTGAGTTCTGCTAAAATTATTTAATGGAATTATTACATATATTACTTGATAATGAAACAGTTACAATTTATTCTTGGGATTGCAGACATTTTTAGAACTTATCTGTGTTGCAGATTATAAGCACAGCATATTTAAAACATGCAGAGGTATGTAAAACTATGTGCGGTTTGCAGATGAATGGCAGTTTATGTGTAAGTGGGGATATGTATACAGCCTCTAAGTCTGAGGCAAACCTTTATATGGTTAGCAGCCCTTGCACTCACATTGCGCTCTCTCTCCCCTCCTTCTAACCTCAGACGATGTCAGTATAACATCAGTTTGCCACAGATAAACACCACAGGATGTTTGTACAACACTAATGTGTGGGAAGGACTCATATCTCACCTGATGTGAAAACAAAGAACCATAGGCCTATATTTTACTCTAACCTCTTCATCATGCAAACTGTAGTGGAAAATCACTGTCCTTTAATTAGCTTTGATGAAAACCCAAGACACCCAATATAACAGCAGTGCTGTTACATGCAAGAGTAAGTGTGTGGTCAGGGCATTTCACCTTGTAAAAGTTGTATTTGTACTTGTGACACTGCTTGGTCACTGTCAGGTTCCTTCATGACTGTCAAAGTGTAGACACCTGTTAGCTGGGCCTCTACCCGCCCAATCTGTAGCTATTATTGTTGTCAGGAAACAGATGTGAGTTCACACACTGGAAAGAAAGTCTGTTTGTGACTGTGGTCATGTGTGTCTGCACGGTACGGCTATGTGAATGTGTGCGCGTGTGCAGGGTGTGGGCGGGTGGGTTTCGGAAAGTATGACTTGGCATTTCCTACACCCGGTTTCTGCCCCTGAGTACGGGTTAAATGCGCAGCCATGTCTGGCTGTACTGTAGTTCTCTGCCACACACACAGACAGTGCATGAGAAGGGGGTGAGAGTGCACATGAGCGTTCATGTGTAACTGTCAGATGACCTTGGTCAACTGTGGTCAAACCCAAAGAGCTGGGTGGGAAGTGGTTACATATAGTTTGGCGTATCATCAGCCGCTTGAAGTCGAAGAGACATATGCACATAAGATCAAATGTGCAGAGACATTAGGCTTTAGTGCAGTGTCAGAGTAATGCAATATGATGTGAGGTTGCTCAGAACATGCAGACACATATACACATGAATCAGTCTAAATGTTGGGGCACCACACAATCAAAGGATAAATTAGATAAATTAGTTCCAGATGATGTATAACCTATAGACTGTGTTAATGACATGCTCATACAGATGGCTAACACACACATGTGCACATACACACACAGATGAGCTCCAAAAACAGCCACCCTGGGAAACGGTGAATTCCCCAAACCACAGAGTGCATGAGAGGGTGAGGGGAGTCATGGGAAAGCAGGATGCCTGCATGCAGTGCCACTGAGTGAGCAGACTGCGCCAGAGCTAAAACAGACAGAGCAAAGAAAAGAAGACAGCAAAATAATACACATCCTGATTTGGCAGGGAATGATGACAGCATCAGATGGATCAAAGGCTTGTGAAAAAGATTTATCCACACACTGTGGTCGGTCAGCTGGTTGGCCAGACTAGCAGACACGCCGGGTGAGGGAGGTCGATTACAGTCCTGCACTTAGCTTGACACAGTTGGGAAAACCCAGATCAGAGGACGAAGTAGGTGTCAGGGCCTCAGAGGTTTGGGAACGCCTGTGACTCCACCAAGTTCGGGGCCATGAAGAGGTAGGAGGCATGCTAGGTGGAAAGGCTGAGTAGCAGGAGGGGTCAACAGAGAGCCCACCATGGATCAAGGTGTAAAGGTATCTGGTGGTTTGTACTTAATGATCTGGGAAAACCAAAGTGGAGGGGCAAGTGACTGGGTGAGCCACAAGTGTTTGGAAAGTTCCAGCCAGTTGGCTCAGTTTACTGACGTATGTTTAAAACTCCAAAGGGTACAACTCACGTCAAATAGTCTTTCTTTCATGTGTGGTTGCAAAAAATGTTCTGTAAAGTCCAAGTTTTGTAATCTTTATCCACAATAAAAACCTTGATAATATTGTGGCAAAATATTATTATGATTGATGACATTTTCAGTACATACATAATGAAGCTTCTCAAGCTGTATTGTTTTAATTGTTCATCTACCTCGTTTATCACGCCCCCCTAATCTGATTTAAAAAATCCTTCTGTCCAACCAGAAGCTGTCTTTGTTGTCTGCAGGATGTTTATGTTTAGAGGTATACATTCTCAGTTCCTTCCCTCTGTCCCCCATTACCCACATACATACACACACACACACACACACACACACACTCACTCACACTTTCGCTCTTTCTCATTTACCTTCATTTATTACCCCCGCCCGACGATTCAAAAAGCAGAGCGCGTCTTTCGAAATGATTACAAAACTAGACAGGTGAGGACAACCAATACTCTTTACATCTCTATTTGACATTCAGCTTTTATAATATGCAAATGTATGCTTTGTACTGAAAATGAATCAGCATATACTTTTTTAAAGTAATGTGTAACTAATACAATACATTGTTTCTTGGAGTTTTGTTTCATTGGGTAAAAATGGCATTATATCTCCACTTCTAAGTACTATCAATTGAGGTTTCAGTATTAATAAATGATGAACAATTGTCTTAGTTTCGCTAAAACTTATGAAACTGAGAGAGAGAGAGGAATGAATGTTTGCCATTTCTGACTGTCCATCACTTGCACTTGTTAACCACAATTTTTACATGAGATTATTATGCCATCAAATGATGCTTATTATTAGATATTTTTTCTGTATCACAAAAAAGTCATAATACACAATTTTATGTCAGGAAAACACTTGTGTATGTTTGTCTAAAAGAAAAAAAAAAGTTAAGTAGTAGCAAAAGTTTCAGGCTTCCAGACATCAACAGGTAAGGTGTTAAAGGTAAAACTATTGAGTGGTGGTTTAATTTGTGTTTTTGCAAAGAGATTAACATTCTTAAAACCTGTACAATGTCCACATATATCAGTAGCAAACATAAATATCTCATTGTCTCTCTTTGTCTCAGTGTGCTTTTGCCCCGCAAAAAGTTCATCTACCATTATAAGAACATGCGCTGGGCAAGGGGTCGGCATGAGACATACCTCTGCTTTGTTGTAAAGAGACGTGTGGGACCAGACTCGTTGTCATTTGACTTTGGACACCTCCGCAATCGCAATGGCTGCCATGTAGAGGTATGTGAAGGGGCATGCAAGGAAGACCTGATAAAAGTGAGGAAGAGAAAAAAACAAATCACTGGATGATTCAATGTCTCCTATTTACTCAACTCTGATTTCCATGTAGGTGCTGTTTCTGCGCTACATTGGAGCTTTGTGCCCTGGTCTTTGGGGTTGTGGAGACACTGGAGAGAGGAGGCTCAGTTACTCTATCACCTGGTTCTGCTCCTGGTCTCCCTGTGCCAACTGTTCCTTCAGACTGGCCCAGTTCCTCAGCCGGATGCCCAACCTCCGTCTCAGGATCTTTGTCTCCCGCCTTTACTTTTGTGATTTTGAGGGCACTCAGAGCGAGGGACTGAGGATGCTGAAGAAAGCAGGCGTGCAGATCACAGTCATGACTTACAAAGGTGGAGGAATAACACTATTTGGAAGAGACAACAATAGAGTAAAAATGAACAAGAAAAGTATATAATTAATTTTTTCTATCTATGTTTCTACCAATATCAGCCAAAAAACAATTAATTTTATTTGAGATACTTATTTAGTTATATGTGTCTTTAATTACCATATTGTAAAACGGTCAATTTTTCACATTTGCAGACTTCTTTTACTGCTGGCAGACATTTGTAGCTCGTAAGCAGAGCAGCTTCAAGGCCTGGGAAGGACTGCACCAAAACTCTGTTCGTCTGGCCAGGAAACTTAATCGCATTCTTCAGGTACTGCACAGTTACCACGCTTATTCCCCTTCATTTACAATCACATCTACTGATGAGATAACAATAATTTCTGTCTGTCTCTCTCAGCCTTGTGAAACAGAGGATTTAAGAGATGCCTTCAAGCTTCTTGGACTGTGAAACCTACCTGTGACCTCATCTGTTCTGACTGAGAAGACATGATATAGTCCATCACTACACCTGCTAAACTGAGAATGAAACAAGACATGGCAAGGCGTGTGACAATAGCTTATGCTTCTTTTTGTAGCGATATCTTGTGAAATGAAAAAAATAAATGTTCTCTGTATTGCTTTTTATTATATTGTCGCCTCCTTATTTGTACCAGGTAATTGTTAGCGTCTTACTAACCTTGCTAACCCTTTGAATGTTTAGCATGCTAGTAATTTTGTTGATTGAACGTTTTAAGAGCATTACATGTTTACCATCCGTACCAATACCAATACATAAAGGTAAAATTGCATCATCTTCCATAACTGTGACCGTAAAGTGAGCCAGTGAGTGCGCAGATATAACGTCCATTACGGTCACGTAACCGTTAACGCCGCACGGACAAACCACTCACCGTCACCACCACCGGCGTGTATCAATCGAGGAAAGTCAAGATGGCGACCGAGGGGCAGTTCGAGTACGAGTCGGTCCTCTGTGTCAAACCAGAAGTCAACGTTTACCGAATCCCACCGAGAGCATCCAACAGGGCTATCAGGTGAGGGGGGCGGCGGCTCTGACAGACAGAAGGACACAGCATCCGCGAGCCGAGCCTACCTACGGAGCTCGTGCCGCGGTGCCACGGTTTGACGCTGCCTCACGTAGCGGCCGTAGTTCTTAAGCTTGCAGTTTGCCACTACAAGGTCATGAAAAGTATTAACAGTTTGGGTTTATATGAGTCGGGTTTGTCACTTACGCCGGGGAGATTCCAGTTTTGCTCGTCTGTTTATGAGCATTCACTGTGTGATGCTTAAGAGTGGTAATAATCCAAACACAACACTCAAATCAGCTAAATGATAACTAATTAGGCTAAGCTAATGATATATAGACTTATACAGTCTTTCTCTAGCGGGGTGTTTTCTTTCTTGCCTGATTGAAATTGCATTATGACGCTGTAAGAAATTCAATGACTTGCTCAAGGACACTTCAGCAGGTTTGATGCAATTTCATGTCAGTGGACATAAACATGGATGCTCCATCTTTAAGGCAGTGCAGACTTGGTTGACATCCCTCTACATGCCTTTAAAGTGTCCACGCAGCAGTTACGTTGGTCAAATGTTGACATCGGGTTGTTTACCCCATCTTTCATTGGTTTGTGCTGCAGCCTGACCCATCACCGCTGTATATGAGTGGATCATAACATCAACCAAACAGTAGCACGGGTCTGAGTCCCATGAGACACATCATTGGTTAACCAGTGACCATATGCATTGTGAGTAAGGGTGATGATGTAATATTTCAGCCTCAGGTTTCAGTGATGCCTTAGTCACGTTTCAGTCTCATATGAAATAGCCACAGTGTATGAGTGAGTGTGGACCAAGTCATAACAATAACACCAACCAGCAGACACATGAAAACACAAATCTCCTCAGTCTTATGCTGTTCTTACCTACTGTTCCCCTTCTCTGTCAATGTCAGTCTTGATGAACCACTGTCAACACTACCTACATCACACAGTATCTTACTGGCTGTGTGTGTTTGTCCCAGGGCTGCTGATTGGAAGTTGGATGCTCCTGACTGGCAGGGACGCATGCGTGTGACGGCCCGTGGCAAAGTGGCCTACGTGAAACTGGAAGACAAAATCTCTGGTGAGAGAGAGGCAGACAGTACACAGTCATTGTTTACAGGCACCACTGCTGTTATAAATCACTTCCCTCTAGTCTCCTGTTAGCCACCCCCCTCTCTGTTACTCATCTATTCCAAGGTGACCCAGCCCATGTCCTAGCTCTTCACTTTGAAGCAAACACACTGGAAATCTCTTTGTGCTTTTAAGTGCATTTCAGGGACTTATTGTAAATTTGATTCATCATGTATTTTGCTTAACATGAATAAACTGATGTATTGATAAAATACGATTGTAATATGTGACCATTTAAATCCCACCATGGGGAAAGTAGTGTTTACAGAGGCATATTACAAAAAAACAAAGTGCAGATAGACAGGCAGTAATGATGATGATGTAACTTGGTTAAGGTTTGGTTTTACAAATGTTTATTTATATATCATCATTAGTCCTCATGGTGTAAAATACCAGCATCAAATGGATAATTAACTTGTTTTATTTGTCCTACTTAATAGGAGAATTATTTGCCCAGGCTCCAATAGATGAGTATCCTGGCATTGCAGTGGAAACAGTCAGTGACTCAAGCCGTTACTTTGTGCTTCGCATCCAAGATGAAAGTGGTGGGTGAGCTGCCTGTTGCTAAGCATTATAATTTTTGTGAATGTGCTTTCAACTGAGTTTTTAAGCATTTTAAACAGATGATGCTTGTATATGAGCTCTAGATGAAGGTTTGCTAAACTTTGTTGTCATTGTGTTCATTTTCCTCCCAGGCCGCAGTGCATTCATAGGTATTGGGTTTGGAGACCGAGGCGATGCCTTTGATTTCAATGTTGCGCTTCAGGACCACTTCAAGTATGCAGCTGCTCTGTTGTGTTATGCATCATAATTTGTTGAGTAATCAATGATTTGATTTAAATGGTGTTGTGATTTTGCATTTCTCACACTCCTCATCTTTTCCAGGTGGGTGAAACAGGAAAATGAGTTCATAAAACAGGCACAGGCTCCAGACTCAACTCCTAAACTGGACCTGGGCTTCAAAGAAGGGCAGACTATCACTCTCAATATTGGGGTAACCTTATTTACTCATTACTTTAAGGGCAGGTTGCATTAAGAGCAATGTAATTACAAGTTAAGGGATGTGATTGAGGTGTGGACTTTCAACTTTAATTCAAGGGGTTTAACAAAAATTTCCCATTAACTGTTATGGAATTGCAACCATTTTTATACAATGTCCCTCAATTTTCAGAGTTTCAAAAGCAATCAGCCAAACTAAGATCATTACAAATATGAGGATAGTTTTTAATACTTGGATAAAAATCCTTTGTAGTCAATAACAGCCTGGTGTCTGGAACCCATGAACATCACCAAACACTTAATTTCCTCCCTGGAGATGCTTTGGCAGGACTTAATTACAGCTGCCTTCAGTTGCTACTTGTTTGTGGGTCTTTCTGCCTTCAGTTTAAGTATTCAATATCTAAAGTACGGGACCTTGGGACCTTTCTGTGTGGAGTTTGCATGTTCTCCCCATGTCTGTGTGGGTTTTCTCCGGGTACTCCGGT
>JAQQZY010042844.1:0-10757 GCA_030068375.1 Ostorhinchus rueppellii | reverse complement strand
GAATGAAAATTTAGCAGAATTATTTGATCATCATAAGGAACAGTTCCAGAGTGGAGGAGCATGGATTTACACACTCTCACATTTAAGAATCACCCTAGTATACAAGGTGTCCCAAAAAAATGTATACACATTTTAAATAATTCTAAACTAGTTGTTTATTACAATTGTATAATTTTCCAAACATAAAAGCATTACAAACATTCCACTGTTTTTTCGCTGCCTGTTTTCAAACGGATGATCCTTCTTTGACCAGACCCACACAGGTGGATTAGATAAAAGGGGTTTGGTTGAATATCCTCGGCGTTCACCAGACCTCACACCACTATGGGGACACCTAAAAGTCAAAGTCTACGCTATGAGACCTGCAACAGTCGCTGAATTGAAAGCAGCCACTGAACATGAACAAACGCAAATACCAAGGGAACTGTTTGATGTGTGTGATTCCATTACTTTGCATTGTCAGCGGTGTCTGGATCAGAACAGATGTCAGTTTGAAAACAAACTTTTGTGCATTTTTCTACCACAGTACTGTGGTAACTGATGGAAGAAATGAAAAATCAGTGATAGTTTATAGTATAGAACAGGAATTATACATGTAAATGTGCTGAATGTTGTTGTTTTATGTTTGCTCTGTGCAGTCAGTGAGGCTGGAGAAGGTGGGCGGAGCTCCACGTTAGATGTGTCATGTGACTTCTCAGTTCTGTGTCAGTTCAGTTCTGCACTCTGAACATTGTCCCAGTGGCAGATTTACTTACCAGCGCTCTTGGGGTGTTCAGCTTATTTCCTCCGCCAAGGAGGTTCTATTTTTGCCGGTGTTTATCTGTTTGTTTGTTTGTTTGTTTGTGTTTAAAATAACTTGAAAAGTTCTGAACGGATTTGGATTAAGTTTTCAGGAATTGTTAGAAATGGGACGAGGAAAAAGTGATTACATTTTGGTGGTGATCCGGATCACCGTCTGTATCCAGGAATTTTTAAAAGGTTTCTTTATCATTGGGAGATAGGGCACAACGGCACTGAGCTGCATATGAAGTCATTCAGCGCCATCTAGTAGAGGAAAGTACAAACACTACCTTGGCGGAGGTCTGAGTGCTTTTCTAGTTCACATTTTTTTAAAAGGATGGTTTGTAAGTGTGAACATTTTCACCTAATTTTACTTTATGGGAATATTTGCATTTTTCATTATTTATAGGTTATTATGATAGTATTTCACCGTTCGACCCATTTCTGATCATATTTGTCTGAACGTGGAACCTGAACTAAAACTATTTTAACATCTTTGATTACCTCCGCCAAGGAGGTTATGTTTTTGCCAGAGTTTGTTTGTTTCTTAGCAACATTACTCAAAAAGTTGTGGGTGGATTTTGATGAAATTTTCAGGATATTTCCGCTCTGGGTCAAGGAAGAGACGATTAAATTTTACATGTGATCTGGATCACCGTCTGGATCCAGGAATTTTTTAAAAGATTCTTTATCATTGTGAGATGTCCAGCACCATCTAGTGGAGGAAAGTAAAAACACAACCTCAAAAAAAAAAAAAAAAAGTACAAATGCTACCTTGGTGGAGGTCTGCGCTCGGAGTGCTTTTCTAGTTGTTAATATCTTCTGTGTAGTTTTCACATTTGACATGTTCATCTTACCGGCTGAGCCGGACCCTTGGTGGGCCAGTTTTGGCCAACGGACCATATGTTTGACACCTGCATTGTAAAGACTGTTCATCAATAAAGACACTGAACTTTCATCTGAAGTGGCTCCAGTTGGACGTTCAGTCTCTTCTGAATCCACCACAAAGGTCTGCTCTTCCTCCAACATATTTGTCCATGAATATGAAGCAAACCCGATGCAGACTCTGCTGTAATGCCTCGACTTTATCTTTGTAAATCCACTAAATTCATGCATCGGCACATCCACGCCATGTCTCTGCCGACCGCTGATGTGTGAGCAGGTCGGAGGGCAAACAAACCCCCCGCCTCCATGTGAGACAAACACAACCTCATCTCCATCAGTGAATGAATGTTTTATTTCTGACATCTATCCAAACCCAACACAGGTGGTCCAAATGCTGAACACAAACCAAACCTAAAACTAGAGCAAAACACTATAAAGATCCTTGGAGCCAAACCCTGGACCAATGGGAAGTCCAGGGTTCTGGTTCTGAATGGTCCTCTGGTCCATAAAGATAATTTTAATCCTTAATGTCGGTGACAGCTGAGACGATGTGAAGGAGGTGATGATTAAACTGGAGCTGAAATGTGCATATCCACTGAAAGACAATGAGTGAGGCTCCGTTTCATGTCGTTTTTACAGTTTCAGGCTCAAACTGCAGAAGCTTTGGTTTCTGTTGATGTTTAATGACCTTAATATGAAACAAATCTGAGGTTTGAGAAGAAGCAGCTTTTTAACACAAGTGTAATTTAATGTGTGGGAGTTTTTATTCAGCCTCATGTTTAAGATTTAAACTGAAAATAGAAAGATCTGACTGCAGGTGTGTAGTTGTGTGTCTGACTGTAGTTGTGTGTCTGTCTTGATGCAAGTCACAAGATGAAATTAAACAGGTCAAAATGAGAAAATTATGGACAAGATGAAATGAAGCTGAAATAAAACAAAAGCTGCAAAAGATGAAAGTCGTTCTTAACTCAACAATATGAAAATGGTGTAAAAGTCACAACAAGATGAAAGTAAAAAAAACACAAATAACTGAAAGCAACTTAAAGCTGCACTGAGGACTGTGTAGCTAAACAAATACAATGAATCAGTGGATCCAGAAGCAGACGTGGCCTGTGGAATAAAGGCTTCATGAAGCTTCCTGTTTCACTGAGGACGTTTCAGAGACTGGACGATGGCAGTTTTACTGCAGCAAACACACTTCTACCAGTGTCTGATCCTTTTACTGCAGGAAACCACATGCACTTTAGGTTAAAAATCACTCCCTGTTTGTGTTGTGACAGTTATTTAATATGTTTAGGACTGAGGTCAGGGTTAAAATAAGTACTCGTCATGGTTACGGTAAAAACCAGTGATTATGGGGTGTTGGAGGCTGATGGAGAGACCTACTTCTCTCTTCACCTCTCTACGGAAACAAGCAGCAGGGAATTCTGGGAAGGGCAGCCCCTCTCATCTCTGGAGCGCCGGGATGGAGGATGAGGAGCGGTTGCCATGGTGACTGAACTGGGTTGTTGGCTCCCCCCTCCCGCTCTGTTTTTTTTTTTTTTCTGCAGCAGCAGGTTTTTACAGTTAGGATTGATCTGCCGCTTCATATTTCAGGAAACACGGAACACGCTCCATGTGAGGCGGCGTGTTGGGAAAACCGGGCCACACCGGCGTCCTCACATCCTCCGCCACAAGGAGGAGGAGTAGGATGACGTTTACCAAGAGTTCCCCTCAGACTGAATGCAAAACAGATCCATGACCCACAGCAGGTGGGTGTAAACATGGCCCAGGGTCAATGGATACGATTGGTCAGGAGCCCTTGGTGTCATGTTTCAGTTAGGTTAAGCCTGCAGGTACTGGAAGATGACTAGTACCAGTACCAGGACCAGGACCGGGACCAGTACCAGGACAGTGTTTGAATGACAATAAAGAAATCTGAATCATTGCCAACTCACCCCAGGGGTTCATAGTAGTAGTAGTAGTACAGGTAGTAGTAGTAGTAGTAGATGTAGTAGTAGTAGATGATGTAGTAGTATTAGTAGTAGATGTAGTAATAATAATGGATTAGATTTTTATTGTGCTTTACAAGTCACTCAAGCCGCCTTCTCAAAGCGCTTTACATTATTGATCCATTATTCATTCTCTCTCACATTCTCCCTCTAGTGGTGGCAGAAGCGCGGCTGCCTACAGCCCCTCCGACCACTGAACATTCACACGCATTATACACCAGTGTAAGTAACACTGTCTTGCCCAAGGACTGTCTTGCTCTCTCCTTGGAGAGAGCGGGATTTGAACCGCAAACCTTCCGGATATTGGACGACCCGCTCTACCACCTGAGCCATAGCCGCCCCAAAAAGTAGTAGCACTATTAGTAGTAGTTGTCTTAGTAGTAAAACAGGTAGTAGTGGTATTAGTAGTTGATGTATCATCATCATCATCATCATATGCTGAGGACATCCAAGAGTCTGAGTACCCCCAGGGTGGGGCCCCGGTAGCCCTCTGAGTCCTCCACCAGCCTTCCCCCGGCCCAGAATCAAACTCTGATTGCTCCAAACACGCATGCGCCAAGATGGCAGCCTGGCAGCAGTGGACCTCCTGGGGCAGGTGACGCATCACAGGTAAACTAAATAACATATCCAACTTTTTGGAAATTTATTTATTTCATGAAATTGTACTGTTTTAATTGATATACAGTTTATGGACGAAAGACGGTACTGCTTCGCTTGCACGCTAACGAGCAGGGGCGTTTGGAGCAATTGGTGTTCGATTACCTTCCCCTGTGAGCTATGTGATGCCATTTCAGGGCTTTTCTACTCGTACCCATAAACTTGAATTTGTCCTCACAGGGAAGACGATGTAGTCATACAAATTAGTTGCACTCACAACTTTGAGGTTCATACTCGTAAAAACAATCCTAATCTTAAATGTATCAAACTCATGCATTAAACAGCAGAATTGTGTGCAAGGTTTTTATTGACATACAAATGTTTAACATTACAAATACGAATGGTTAGAATCATGGATAAATATATTTTTGATAGTAATCTTTCTCCATACAGGCAGAGCCCCTACAAAACCTGACCTTGACCTTTGGTGTGCCGGTTTTTGCCCATGAGCCACATGTTTGACATCCCTGTGCTAAAGTCATGTTCTTATTCAAAGTTAGTTCATCATCATCATTTGTGCAACTGCCGTAGCTTTTTTTTTTTTTAAATCCAACAACATACGACTTCAAACCCTTCAACCCATCATACGACATATGATGGGTTTGAAATATTAGCAGATATCACAAGACAAAGAGTGGAATGGCAGCGCTATGAAGGAGTGGGTTGTGTTCCTTGTTCTAATCTCCATGTGTGGATGTTAAAAACAGGCCTGATACTGTATTTATGGAGGCTGGTATTTATAGCAGCAATGGAGGTGAAACTCAACACCTCTGGAATCCCTGATCTGAGCGGAGTTTTCCCAGCATCCTCTTCAGCCTGTGTTTGTGCGTCGGCAGCTGAATGTATGTCAGATGTACGTTCAGAGCTGCTCTAATGAGTCCGTCCTCCTTCTCCCGTCAATGCGACACGTTCTCCTGTGTTTTAATTCCATCTCCCTCTGGTCGGTTTGATGAATGTTCTGCGTACTCTTCCCGCAAAACGGGTGACAGAATGAGGAACGTTAGCATCGAGTATGAAGAGAACGCAAGCCAAAGAAGAAGAACCAGGCGGATGTGAGGAGTCGCAACAGACGAATAAAGTCCTGTCCTGCCTTTAACTCCTATTTTCTTGATATCAAAATGTTCAGGACAGTCTCAGCTTGATATAAACTGAAGTCTTTTTTTGTTCTCGGTCACTGTAGAATGATGTTACTGAGCCCAAATGCTGACAGTGTCAAATTAGATGCAAAAAAATTGTCAAGATACAAGACAAACATTATACAAAATATGCTATCTATGTATGCTATCAAATACGATCTGACTCCAGCTGTCAGTCACATGGGACATCCACGGAGTGTGTAACGGAAAGAAGAGACTCTCCATTCACTGTATGAGTATTTACAAGGCTTTTGCATGTTTTGTGTTTGGGGAGAGGGAGTGTGCATGGAGAGAGCGAAAAAAAAAACAAAGGGCACCGGCAGATTTACGAGCCACTGGTAAGAGACGCTAATACATCTGTGGAGACCCCTGAAAGGAAAAGCCCAACGGAGAAGAAAAAGGTACTGGCTCCACTCCTTATTCCTTCGTCGCATTTCCACCATGTGGGACCGGCTCGGCGCTAGTCTGTATTCTGATGTGCATTTACTTCCATGTCGTCTGCTCAGAAAGTTGCGGAAAACTGGCTCGTTGTGTGTTGTCTTGTCTGAATGTTTCCGTCGTCACCACAGACTGAACCTGTTGGACTGACCATGGTGTAGTTTAGTTCTGTCATCATGTGGGTTCATGCTCCGCTGTATTTACCGTCTACTTCTGCATCTGTGTTTGTAAAACGGTCACAGACAAAACTGTCTGACCAATCAGTGTTTATACATCCTGTTTTGGAACTACGGCAGAGGCAGCACTAAAAAACTAGTACTGGCACCAGATTCCAGGTGTTTCTTCGTAAACACATCCATACCATCTATTATTTATGTTATTTTTGAAAGCTCGTGGTTTGAAATAAAAGGTTTACTAAACTAACTCAAGGGTGTGATTGAATATTTTTCTGGTGTCATTTTATGCATCAAAGTGTTAAATTGAACATTTTTATAGTGCTTTAGAGGACAAATCAGAATATTGAGATATATATCGTGTATCGCGATATAGCCTAAAAATATCGAGATATTGGTTTTAGGCCATATCGTGCAGCCCTAACAGAAAATGGCTAAAATATTAATAAAAAACAGTGAAACAGTCATGAAAACACGCCTTACAGCAGGGCTCTCAAACATGCGACCTGCCAAAGGTTCCAGTCCAGCCCATGTGATGAATTAGCAAAGTGCAAAAATTCCACAGTCAAGGCAAACATCAAGTATTTTTTCTTCCATCACTCCAAAAATGTTCATGAAAGGGTGAAAAATGCGTTCTCTGCATCTCGTTTCATCATTTCGATGCCTCCTTTTTGCAACAGTAACCGCTTTCATGTGTGTATAATTCCACATCCAAACCGTCGGCTCCTCCCTTTGAAATGTGTTAAACAGTTTCTATGAGTTAAACTGCTTTCAGGTTTGATAAATCGCTTTGTGTGTGCTAAATTAATATATTTACATTTTCTCCTCCCACCACATACACAATTGCGTGTAAACATCCCACACTTCATATTCATTGTGGTAAATGTAGCTGGATGCAGATGCACTATTTTGCACCTTTGAAAGACACAAACTTTAGTGCACACAGTTTTTTTGTGCGCAGTGAGTTTGTACATGTTTTAATACACGCAAAACTTCTATAGATCCGGCCTTTAGTTGTCAAAGTTGATTTGTTGGGAGAAAATTATCTAAGTGAAGGATATGAGCGACTTTGACAAGAGATAAAATGTGACGATGATGACCGGGTCAGAGGTCAGGGATCAGGTTGGGTCCTGGTCTTTAGGGGTCAGTACTGACCAAATAGTGTTGGAAACATCACTAACCTGTTAAACATTAGAGGCTGAGAAAACATCCTGAATGCAACGTCCAGCGCTGAAGGACAAAGGCAACGCTGAGGTGATGAAGGCTGCTGTTCCTCAAACGTCCACTTGAGGTCCTAAAGGGAGTCAAACAAAAAAGGTGGAGTTAAAAGTAGAACCTAATGAAGTGCGATTTTATTAAAGATGAAAGATGAAAAAAAAAAGACAAAATTCACAAAAAGGCACAAAATAAACAGATCACACGCCCTTTCACTCTTTAACCAATGAAATAGTAGTAACTATTTATTTGGAGGGCTACTTTTGAAGTATATTTGCATAAAAGAAAGCAATGTAAATTACTTCTATGCTCCTTCAATTAATTAAAACATATTTAATATCTGTAGAAGGCTGAGACTTATTGGTCTATTTGTTGAAGGTTTAATTGTGATTTCTCTCTTTTTCAGGTTTAAGAGCCGAGTCAGAATCATGTATTTGAGTGGCAGGTTGTTCATCTATTGTACTTAATGGCCCCAGCCATGTCCAGGTTTTTGGTCCATAATTAAGTGTTAAGTCTACAAGTTTGATTCACATGATACATCACCATGGCAACGCTCAGCTTCATCATATGAAATTCAATCACTGTTGCCACTTCCCTCCACAGAATCCAGATCAACACTTTGAACCCAGAAAAATTTGACAAATCAGAAACATTTCCTCCAGAGTTTTCCATAAAGTACATCTGGAAATCACTGCTTTAAATGTCAGTTGTCATGGCTACTGTGTGTTGTTTTTGCTGTTGCTACTGTTGGAAATTAATGACAAACAACTAATGTTTTTATTTCTGTACTCATTTCTGAGAAGTGTTCTTAGTGTCCTTGGTGGGAAGTTTGCATAAACACTTTGTCCAAGAATAGCAAGAATGTCTAATGTCAGAGTGATCTGTCGGAGAACAGAGTCCAGAGGAACAAAACATGAAGAAGTCAGATCCTGTTTGGTAAGGCCCTGGTCACGTACAAATCCAGTCCTTTTTAGGGTATCACACTGAAGGCCTTTGGTCACGCCCACATTTTCCTTTTATGGCATCAATACACTGAAAGTCCACTCCTCCTGTTAATGTCAAATGACAGTTTGATGACGTGTGAATACATCGTCCCTTGAGAATCAGCTGGTTCTATGTCCACTTTTTGCAGAAATGAGGTTCAGCACATTCTAAAGACATTTAAGTTCATGCCCCAGAGTGTTTCAACATCTACACACACTCACACCTAGAAACATCTAGCTCTATGTCTCGAGTGGAGTTCGTTTCAAATCAGGTCGTTCTATGTCCAAGGACCCAATCAGGGGCCAGACCTGAATCATGTGACATTCGCTCAAAATGGCCTCCAAATGGCAGTGGAGCACATGTAAAGCACAAAATGAGAACTCAGAAAAAAAATTCTATTTTGATCCTTCTGAAAGTATAAAATCAGTGTAAACTACAGGTAATCATTGACTTTGTTTATAACTTTTTTAAAAACAGCTCTGGTGGACATAGAACTTCCTGATTTGGATCCTAAGTGAAACCTGTAAAGGCACCAGGTCTGATAGAACTTGTTGATCAGGGGACACTTCCACACATCAGAATCAGAAAGTTCTATGTCCATGTTTGACTTCTTATATCTTTAAGCCCACTGAGCATCAGGACCCATGTTTGTCGTTATTCTCCACAACACAACAGTCAAGGCTATTTCGGATACATCCTGCAGAAACGTATCCCTGAACACCTACTGGTTGTCATATTATGGGTTGGATTCAGTTCCACCAATCAGAGCCTCTGGTCCATTTGGAGGATCAAACGGTCGTCAAATCCCATCTTTATGGGGAAACCATTAAACCCTAAAACCTGAACCTTTGTGATTCCTTCTGTGTTCTGACATCCAAACATGAAGCATGTTTTTTTTCTTCTTTGGCTCTGAGTGTTTATTAAAAAGATGTAGCTGGTCATCGTTAGGGTTAGACCAGTACATTGTTGGTACAGTTCAGGTCTCAGGGTTCCATAAGAACTGGTTCTCAATGAAACAAGAAGTCTGAAACCACCAGATTCACAGATTAGTTTCACGACTAAAATATTTTTAAAATGTTTGGTTCTTCAATACTGGATGAATCACAATTAAGACACATTATGTGTTTTATTATAATGAAGCAGTCCCGACGTTTGGGACCAGATTATGTTTATTATGTTTCTTAGTGAATTAAAACATGAACTGATTTAAAATTCAGATTCTGTCCTGACCTGAAGGTAAAAGCACCAGTGAAGTCCATTCTCACCGGCCGTCTTCATTTGCCTCCTGATTAACTCCAGTGTTTCTACATATGTAAATACTGCAGGTCGCATGTCCTCGAGCCATAATAAGCATGACTTTTCAGCTTTTAGAGGTATTTAACTGAATAATTTAAAGCCAATGAGAGGCTGAAACCAACCTCCAACATCCACACAAGCTAGAATCAGAAATGAATGTGTTGTTGTAAAATGTAAATTGCCAGCTGCCCACACAAACACATCTGTCATTAAAAAACATCCAGAGCTGCTTCTCAGCTCTTGAGTTTGTACAAGCAAACACTGAACAATAAAACCACAATTTAGTCGCAATAAAACCACACTGTATTCAGAGCATCTCATCTCATCTGCCTCAAACTTTGTTTCTTTCATCTTATTACAGTCTGCATTCTCATATTTTAGTCAGGTTTTTGTCTTATGTAATTTTGTCTTTGAGGTCACTGTGACGTTTGTGTTGAGATCAGCCACATTTGCTAACATTAGCTACTCCATCACTCCAGGTTGTTGACACTCACAATAACACCTGTAACTGATTTCTATTCAGAGATTTTCCACAAAAATACTTTCTTTGTGGACGCCTCTCATATCTACTTACTGTGAGCCTACAAACAAAGCTAGCTAATGCTGGCATCGATACACCTACAGCCTCCTACGGTTGCAGTTGTACAAAAGCAAAAAGGCGTCTATGAATCTAAGTTTAGAGTCATCACTTAAGGTTTCTAAAGTTTTGTAATTAGATTGAATTTAGTCATTCTGATGACAATCATAAACACTGTCTATTGTCCCTACAAATTCAGTAGCATTAGCAACATTAGCTAACTAACATTAGCTATTTGCTCCTACCCCCTAGGTAACAGTGTGCTCTTGATATTAAGGTTTTTCTAATATGCAGTGTGTTACCAAAAAATAAATAATACATGGTTTAACAGCATCTGTACCTGTTACCAACTTCCATTATCAATGTTTATTTTTGACAAAAACACAGAGTGATGCTACAAGCTAGTAGCTAACAGTAGCTGACTTTAGCTGGTAATTAGCTAGTAGCTTAAGGTAATTGAAATTGGAGGCTAATTAGCTAGCAGGTAGAGGGTAATGGTATTTGACATGAGTATGTAATTGCCTAGGTGGTGCAGTGGTTAGCACTCGAGCCTCACAGCAAGAAGGACCCGGGTTCGATTCCCGGGCGATCCTTGGGACCTTTCTGTGTGGAGTTTGCATGTTCT
>JAQQZY010042836.1:0-10758 GCA_030068375.1 Ostorhinchus rueppellii | reverse complement strand
AAGGCCGGGTACTCTGCACTGCTGTTCGGCCCGTAGGCCGATACAGCAGTGAGGCACCTGTCCCCGACCCGAAGGCGCAGGGAGACCACAGTATAGTGAAAGCAAATTAAGACATGGTTAAAAGAGACTAAATGTTGGTAAAACTAGTTTAAAAGAAAGTAAAACTAAACTGTAAGGTGGTTCAAATACACTACAAGATAATAAATCTAAACTATAAGATGGCTTGACCCAAGAAAAGAATGAGTTACGTAGAATTAAAGATGATAGAAACAAACTATTTGATGGTAAAACCAAGTAAACATGGCTAAATTAGACCAAAGTAAAACCAAACTAAAAGCTGGCTTGAACTTAGGTAAAAACAGTATTAAAAAAAAAAAAAACAGTAAAACTAAAGTAGAAGGTGCTTAAAATAAAAATAATAATAATAATAATAATAATAAAATTATATTGAAATATACTAAACCCAACTAAATGAGGGTTAAACTAGACTAAAAAGACAGTTAAAAAAAAAAAGAAAGAAAAAGTAAAATGTAGTTTAAATGGACTAAAAGATGGTAGAACCAGTAAAAGATGGTCAAACCAAACTAGAAGATGCTTAAAATAAGGTATAATAAAACCAAAAAATAAGATGCTAATCCCAAGTAAATGAGGGTTACACTAGACTAAAAGACGGTAAGAGAATGTTAAATACAGTTTAAATGGACTAGAAGATGGCAGACCCAGTAAAAAAGGTTGTAAAACCAAACTGATAGATGGTTAAAATAAAATATAATAAATTTGAACAAAGAGATGGTTAAAGCTGGCGAAAAGTGGGTGAAAACAAGATAAAAGATGGTTAAAATCAATGTGAAAAGACAGGAGAGTGAGGTGATTACCCATCATGCCTAGTGCCTACAGTACAAGTCCATGGGGGCAGTGTTATGGTCTGGGTTTGGTTCAGTTCAGGTCTAGGTTCAGTAACATTACATGTTCATAACATGTGTCAAGCTGAACCTGAATAAACTGAACGACCAGAATGAACAGAACGAACATCAATGAATTTCACTGTACGCTGATGACGCCTTCATATTCCAACACGACCGCACCGGGATTCAGAAGGGTCAAACTGTCAAAGAGACCCCATGGACTGGACACCAGAGTCCAAACTTGAACTACATTGAGAATTGAAAATTGTGATGGAGAAGACTCAATAACACCCGCCCCCCCCTCTTTTTTTTTAACAGTTATTTTTGGCTTTTATTTAATTTTTTCCACTTTCCGTTTTGCTTTTTTGAATAACCAGAATGAGCATCCCTGAGCATGGATTAGACACTACAGAGTCCAGATCTAAACCACATGGACAATCTGTGGGATGTGACGGAGCAGACTCCACACAGAATTGGACAAAAACAATAACATGAGATAAAAAAAAAAAAAAAATTGCAACTATAGATAAAATAGACGCTGTGATATTAATTATGGCATAACTGACCTCATACAATGAATATGAATTACCTTTTTGTCCAGAGTACATGTTTACATTATAGTTCTATATTTTACCTTTGTGAGAGACAACATTCAATAATACTGACACAAATCTGTTTCCATAGAAACGGCTCTGCATTGAACAGATATGAGTAGGTTCTTATAAACTGAACAGTTCCTTTATGAGTCCGACCTTGAGACTGGACGCCGTTACATCTGGTGTTTCATCGTAGCCTCCGAATGTGTTGGGTAAACCTAAACAAAAAAAAATAAAATAATGAAAATAACCACTCACATGTGATAACATTACAACATCCTGACAGATCGGACACAAAAAGAAACATGGCGCTACTATTTTTGTGGCAACATCCAAACTGTTTTCTCTACAACTAAACTGTCCTTAATTTATCACCATTTATTATAATATTACCCTCTGCTTTTTTAAGTGAAAAATCAAGTACATTTCTGTATTTAATTCACTGATCATGATGATGCTCGGAGTAAATTCAAACGTTATTTGATCAAAACAGAGAAATCTGAAGAAAAACTGACTTTTTCAGCAAAAATATAATGTGTATAAAATAATATTCAGGATTCTGTTTAGCTTAGTAACCAGGTAAAATATCAAATAAATTCAAGGATTATTACAGTGAAAAATATAGAAGAGTTGAGTTTTTCCATCTACTACATAAAAATAGTGATTATTTTCCTACATTTAACCGTCTTACCCTTAGAATTTTGTGTTTTTCAATGAAAATCTGGTATTTTTCCACATTTCTTGCCCTGATCATGTAGATGATCATAAAGGCTCAGAGTTAATTCAAAGGTTTTATATCAAAACATAATAATTCAACTGCATAAACATAAATATTTATAGGTTATTGTGTCATTATGTTACTGGTGTGGTCCATTTGAGATCACATTGGTCTGAAGGTGGAACCGGAATTGAAATGAGTTTGATAAATCTGTGTATAATTCTTTTTATTTTTCATATTCAGTTGAGAATCCACAACCAGAAAACAAAAACAAAACGCTTTTATGAACGTCTGCACGATCAAAGCAATAAATGTGGAAAAGTACCGGATTTTCACTGAGAAATACAAAATTTAACATTGTAATCACAGAGGACATGTGGACCAAGACACGGTAAGTACTTTTTTCATCAACAAACTCATGGTGTGACTTTGGTTGGAAAAGCCTTATCCACCTACACTAAACCTAGTCCAAATTCAGCGCTGTTTCTGCACAGTGTTGGAGAGAGTGTGGAGATGCCACAGCAGATCATGGACACATTTTTTGGTTGTGCCCACTTCTTCAGCCCTTCTGGTCGGAGGTATCCAAAATAATAAGGAAAACACTGGGCTTCTACCATCAGCTGCCCCTTTACAGTGTTGTATCTTGGTTCCTTCTCAGAAGAACTGGATTCAAGCGATTTTTACCTCCAACAGATTTTGTCGATATCAGCTAAAAAAGTCATAACAAAATGTTGACTGCAGAAACGAACACCCACAATGGAACTTTTCATTTCAACTGTAGAAAACATTAGTTATGGAACGTATGATGTTCCACAAATGGACAGTGTTTACAAACTGTGACAGTACAAACTAAACAAAAACGGGGAAAAAAAACAAAAAAACAGGTTAAATGTTAAAAGTTAAATGCATGTTTATGTTATGATCATCATCCCTAGACCTCGCTTTCTTGCTCTTGTTCTGTAAAAATTAAAATGCTTATCAATAAAAAAAAAGTGTCAAAAAAAAAAATATATAAAATTCAAAGGGAATTCACTTTAGGAAATGGTGATAAGTTACTCAGGAAAGGTTAGGTGTTAAATGCAGGAAAATAATCACTGTTTTCAAGTAGTAGATGTTTGTTTTTAAGAGGGAAAAACTCCCCTTTTCTATATTTTCTCTATAATAATCCTTGAATTTATTGTGATATCTGTATGTTCCGATTGTGTATTCTCAAGACAATATGAAAAGAATGAATGAGACAGATTTTGAAGCCTGGTTTAAGGTGTTTCGTGTCGTCACCTGCGTTGGGGTAACACAGAATAAAAGCCGTGGTGCATTTTCCGATGGCCTCGATGAAGGGCCTCATCTCTGTGGCTCCTAAAGCGCAGTTCAGACCAATACTGAAACGAGACCCCGACCCATGAGTCCAGCCAGGTTCAGAGCCCAGACCAGGACCGTTCGTACTGTGTCGTTACTGTGGTGAACATCAACTCACCACAGCGGTTTAGCGTGAGACACACTGACCACGAAGGCCTCGCCCGTCTGACCTGACAGAGTCCGTCCACTTCGGTCCACAATGGTCCCTGAGATCTGGAAAACATCTTCATTATGGAAATTACAGAAACCATTTACAGTAGAACCTGACAGTAGCAGTGCTCTGGAGGATTTACGTCTGGAAACACCAGTGGAAAGCCACCACACGAGCAAATTAAGTTCAGGGAGTACAGCTGCTTTTTTAATGACAACGATCTGGGGAATTTTCAGAGCATTTTAAAAGCCAGAACAAAGCAGGTTTCTCTGCTGAGGTTTATAATGAAACTACCTGAGAGTGCAGACAGTGATGAAAGTGAGGCAAGAAATAACAGATGAAGCAAAGAGAGAAAACACTACAAATTCTACCTGATGTTTCACTGGAAAGACATTCTCCTCCTGTGAAATTTATTATTAATCACAGTCTAACTGCACTTTTTCTATTTTAAAAAGGGATCTTTGGGTAATTTTTGAGTGTTTTTTTGGATGATTTTGGGGTGGCTTTCAGGTAGTTTTTTAGAATGGTCTTGGGATGTATTTTTGGGTTGTATAACTATTGTTTTTGGGTAGTTTTTGAGTGTATTTTACAATGTTTTTGGGTAGTTTTTTTTAAAGTGGTTTTTGGGTTGTTTTAGAGTAGTTTTAAGATAATTTTTGGGTGGCTTTTGGTTAGTTTTTTTAATGGTTTTGGGGTGGTTTTTTGGGTTGTTTAATTTTGTTTTTGGGTAGTTTTTTGGGTTGTTTTAGAGTAGTTTTTGGATAAATTTTGAGTGTTTTTGGATGATTTTTGGGTGGCTTTTGGGTAGTTTTTTTGAATGTTTTTTGGGTTGTTTCAGGGTAGATTTTGGATAAATTTGAGTGGTGTTTGGGGTCTGGAATGGACTAATTATACTTCAATTAATTTCAGTGGGGAAACTGATTCATAAAGAGAGTAATGTCCAAAACAAGTACAGTCATAGAACAATTTAAACTGGTATTGTGAGGTTGCACTGTACACAAAGTATGTACACAACTGGTCAGAACTCCTCTGTTAAATCATGTTGTTTAATGCCTTGTCCAAAATAATCTGGATATTTTTACAAACACATATTTTTCTCTTTCTGTTTGCTCCTTTCATCAACACTTAAAAGTGGATTTTTAAAAGAGGGATGAACGTACAAATATGGGCTTTCGTTGGTAGCTCTTCTCAAACAGCAGGTCGATGGCAAACAGCGCGGCCTGGAACAAGAACACGAGGTCATCACATCAAAATCTGCTTCTGTAGATGTGAGAAAATGAGCCTAGAGTACACATGTATATATGAAAGAATGTACAGTGTGTGTAAATATCTGCATGAGCCCAATATGTACACATCAGTGGAAGTTATTAAAAGCAATAAATAAATAAATAAATAATAATAATTTAAAAAAGAAAATCTGTTTCTGTAACATCAACTCCAACCAACAGGTCACCACTATTCCCAGATCCTGTTGAGGCATAATATTGTAGAACAGGGGTGTCAAACTCATTTTCACCGAGGGCCACATCATCATAATAGTTGAACTCAAAGGGCCAGATGTAACTATATAACAGTACAAATGTAGCTAAATGTAAATAAATGTAATGTAAAATCAATGCAACTACTTGTTAATGTTAAAAAACCACTGAATTCTTTACTTATTCAACGTACAAATATTACATATACATTTACATAAATGTAAAAAATATGTTTGCTTGTTGCTTTGTTATTATAACATAAATCCTTAATTTACCAGGTTATAACTCACATTACTCCAGCAATCAACGATCAAACTATCCAATGAATAAGAAAAAAAAAGAAGTTATGCCATTAACTTTATAAGACTTTCAGACCTTTTAAGCTCTTGTGGGCCACATAAAATGACGTGGTGGGCCACATTTGGCCCATAGGCCTTGAGTTTGACATATGTGTTGCAGAAATTATTATTTTAGATTCCACTTCCAACATTTTAATACAACTTCTTTTACCAAACATCTGTGTAACATTGTGTGTAATACACATGCATAAATGATAAATTGAGGTGCAGTTTTGTCAAAATTGCACTTATTTTTCTTAAGAAATTTACATTTTTTCAGGTTATTCACATCTTTTTAGTTTGGATAGTTTGCAAATGAAAATATTTTCATAAATTCATGTTTTTTTATTGCACTAAAACAAAAAGGAAAATTTTTATTTATAGGCTGTTATGTTATTATTGTACTAGTTCTTCCTATTTGAGATTAAATTGGGCTGAATGTGGAACCTGAACAGTTCTGATTTACAACATCGAAGAGTGCAAAAATTGTGCTAAAGTTATTACGAGTCAAAGGTGTCACTTGCTTTAGTTCAGGTTCCACATTCACTCCAATTGTGATCTCAAGTAAAATAAGAACCTATAAGTAATGACTCCAAATTGAAACAAACATTTCATTGTAAAATGCTGGTATCGGATCAGTATCAGCAAAACTAATCCTAAAAAAAACCCAAAACAGGTCACAAGCAAAAAAAATCTAGATCGGGACATCACTAACAATTACATATTTCCAACAAGTGTGAAACAGGTCAATTGGTTTGTAAGTGAATTAACATATGTGACGTTACCTTAGCGTTAGCCGTGTCAAAGATGGTTTCTACCAATAGGATGTCTGCTCCTCCATCCAATAAACCTCGGACCTGCTCTGAATAGGCCTCCACCAGCTCATCGAACGCTGCAAGGACGCAGACTACGATCACACACCACTCACTGGGACTGGTTTCATAATAATGTAAATGTTTGGAAGTGATGAACAGCTGCTCGTACTGATGTTCCTGAAGTCCGGCCTCTCCACAGATGGTGACACAGACAGGGTTTTATTGGTCGGACCGACTGCGCCCGCCACGTAGCGTTTACAACCTGAGAACACACAAACACACTCGTTACAGGAGACCTGCACCGTCACACAAACGCCACGCACTGCTTAAGAACTGGCTCATCAGCTGCGACGATTAAGGTTCCAGATACCGGTTTGTTTGGACACGTCATCTGCCGCTCTCCTCGCCAGCTCTGCAGACGCCTTGTTCAGACGGTAGGCCTGTAACAGAACCAGAAGAAAACAAGGAATATGAAGATGAATTAAATGAATGACAGACCGACAGAGAGACGAAGCTGGACTCTGAATGTAAACGTTTTGTTTTAGTTTATGAAATGGTGGTATTGTTATGAAATGGACAGAGTTCAATTTTGGTTTTAATATTGATGTTTTACCACACTTCGGCAAAATGGACCGAGTCTATCCTTGATATGTACAGCAATTTTGTGTTTTGTATTTAGTCTGATATGTGTAGGATGTTTGAGTTACTTTAGGGTAGGTAGAAGGATGGGGTACAGGGTCGGGAGATTATAAATTAAATCCAGAATTAGGAATCTGAATAAAGGTGGAAGAAGCAGTTGCTAACAGTATCCTGATATATTGTGATATTGTATCGTGATCCGAGTATTTTGATTTGTATCATATCACCAGATTCTTGCCAACACACACCCCTATCTGTCCTTATTGTTTTGTATCCCAGACTCCTGTTACAGGAGGGGTGAGAAATCCGGAGAAAACGCCTATGTAAAAGATATGCTTTTATGTCAAGTATTTAAGTATAATTTTAATTTATTACAATTTTGATTTTATATACCTAATATTTGGAGACAATATTCAGTTTTAAAGTCTTTGAAATGGTTCGTTAAGCATCTTTGTGTTATTTATCCAATAAATTATACAAAATTTTCAAATCGGATTGTGTATTTTTTGTGTTTTTATCCTTTTGTGTTGATATAGTAGATTAAAGTGAAAAAATAATAGGCAGATGAGATAGGTGAAGTTCTGCTGAAAAAATAGATGCCAAACATGTATATAGGAGACATTTCTTTAGACAGTATTTAAAGGCAAAATCAAAAGTGCTCAAAAATGGACAAGATAGGCTCTGACCCCTAAGGGTTAAACTTTTACCTATTTATGATTGTAATTTTATCTGTGTTCTTATTTGTATTTTATGAAGTGCTTTGTGACTTTTGTCTGTGAAAGGTACTATATAAATAAACTTTGCTTTGTAGATTGTATCTACCTGTTCATGTCAGAAACATGTTCAGGTTGAATTTTTTTTTTTTTTTTTTTTTAAATATGAAGCCCCAGGTGGAGGACGTCATGTGAAAGAACAAACTCACATTTGTGGATTTGCTCAGAGTCAAGACAAAGATAAGTCGACTTGATCAGATTTACATCCACAAAGAGGACGGACTGAGCTCTGACCTAAAAGGCACAGATCTACTCACACTGACTAACAGGAAATCAATGCAAACAAGTGGAGTTTGGTCAAACATGTGGTTTTTGTTTTAGGTGGAGGACTGTGTTTTGACTGTGTTCTTCCTAGATATGGATGGAATTCCTGTGTAAACAGCGACGTAACAGTGTCCTTGTTCACCTACACACTGATAATGTTTTAGGTGAATGTGTGCATCGTCACCTCAGATTACAGCGAAAACTGCCCTGATTTAAGACTATATGCATGTGGCTTTGCACTTCTGGGAAACCGTGGCAGTGTGTATCTGTTGGGTTCACAGAGGACCGTGTAAAAATGAGGATGATAAGGACGAGGTCACAGAAGTGGGTGAAAAGTGTACGGGATTCTACAGTTCATCAGACTTAATGGACACAGAGTACATTTTCATGCACATTTCTAATCATATACTCATCCTATATTATAAAAGGGAAGTGGACTCTGTGTGTCTCAGACATCATACCTAATCCATACCGAGCTCACTGCTGCAGTTTATCATAATTATACATTTTTGGTCAAGCAACAGACTAGAGAAAACGGCAAACTGATAGGTCCAATATTTTGGGAGATATTAGTAATTTTGTTTTTTGTTTGTTGTTTTTTGTAACTTGTCTTGTCTAGCATCATAACAGCTGAATGGTGGTCCTTTTTGTGTTGAACAAAGTTGATTTGCAAGGAGAAACTCCATAAAGCATATGAAGCTCACCTTGATATTCTACTGTCTTTATTTAGAGTTTTGTTGAATCACATTTTGATGCCAGATCTGACATGAAGGAATAAGGGGAAAGATGAGAAAGGGGCAAGAGAGAAGAGGAGTGTGTGTGTGTGTGGGGGGGGGGGGCTCACACACACATATCAGCAATACTGACAATAACAACCATCGTGATAATTATAATAGTAACAATAACTAGAACTAGTACTATTGGAATACAATAGCCTTACAATGACCAATCATGCAGCTATGCCCAGAATCATAGAATTACCTAGCAACAGACAAACAATACGGCCACATTGCCATGGTGTTTCATGTGCAGAAACAGACATGCCAGCTGAGAGGTTATTCAACTGAAAATAACAGTGGAATTTACCAAGAAAGTAAAGGACTGAAGTGGATCAGGGGATCGAGAACCCATGGTTCTCAACGGGTCAATGTACTAGTATTTACTGGAAGAGTCATGGGACAGGACATGATCAGTCAAGATAAGTAACCATTTATTTATTTATTGAGCAGGTGAACACTTTTAAACCTCTAGTATCCTACCCATCGGGGTCATTTCTTTTTATATATAGATATATATATAATTCAAGTTTTTATTGGAATATTCACTTGGTACATGACAATCATAAAATGTTACTTAATGTGAACAAACAGCTTTTATACATGAATGAGAAGTATTTAAAGTGCTATAAGGTGTGGAAGTGCTTAAAAAGAGAAAATAAATAAATAAATAAAAATAGATATGGGAAATAGTTGCGCTGTCATCCTGTTGACTGGTAGTCAAAGTTAAATAAGACCAGAATGGTTCCCAAACTTTAATCACAAGGTTCATTTCTAATCACCTAAAGCACATAATCTGCACAGCACCGTAGAAATGTCAGAATGATTTTTTTTTTTTTTTACTTTTTTACATTTTCTTCTACTTCATTAACTTGAGCCATGAATAAAAATACCAAATACTCAATAACGTTCATGTTTTTAACCCTTTAAATGCCATATTTGTAATGTACACAGAGCATATTTTTGATGCAAAACCAATTTTTTAAAACATGCTACATACAAATTGGATTTTTTTTCCTTATATTTTGCAGCCTGGCATTCCACACATGCATATTAACATTGGTTAATATGTATTATTATTATTTTTTGTGCTCAGTCAAAAGTTACATGCGATAATAAGTGCATATTGTACACACTTGGTAGAAGGCGGTTAGTGTAGGAATTTAACATGTTTATAATGTTCTGATTTTAGTGGATGGGTAAGGATTTTAAAATCATGCAAAAATTATTTTTTATATTCTGACCTAAAACTAATTGTGAAAAATAAAACGAGCTTTTATAACAGGAAGTGCAAAGTGTCCATAATATGCTAAGGGTTAGGGTGAAGCTTAACCCTGAGTTGACCATGTGCTTTGGGTGTTTACTTTGTTGGTGGATTTATTGTGACTTTTCTATAATTATTAAATACGTACCATGTGTTCCAGGCCATAGTCAGCCTGAGAGATGGACGTACTGCTGAATGTGTTGGTCTCTATGATGTCGGCTCCAGCCAGGAGGTACTCCTGTAACACACACAGCACAAAGTTTAACACAAAATACATATAAACACAGCCTTCACTTACAGCAGCGCATGACTTTCATCACACATTCTTCTTCAAATCTGTATAATCATAGCCTAAATCTTAACGAAGCCGCAAGTCTTTCCATGATTACTCACCTGAAACTCTTCCCTCACTGTGAACAATTTCAAAGTGTACTCCACCATAAACACTCCATTTGTTTAAAGCAGCATATGACTTTCATCACAAATTCTTCATCAAATGTTTCAAAACCCCAGTGGAGGAGCCATTCTTTATGTTTGTTAATTTTGTGTGAACTGTGGACTTCCGGTTTGAGTTAGGGGAGGGAAAACCAAAATTTATTTAGGAGGAAGTAGGGCTGCTCGATATTGGGAAATATCAATATCACGATATTTTCAGTCAATATTGATATCACGATATTTTAAACGA
>JAQQZY010042774.1:0-10762 GCA_030068375.1 Ostorhinchus rueppellii | reverse complement strand
TGTCAGCATTATGAACCTGCTCAATCAGCTGCTATTGCTCAAACTATACGAGAGTCAAACTAAACTACAAGACCGGCCACACCACAGTCACAGGCAACAACTGCAGTCAAGCCAGCCCTGATTCTCTTCTGCATGGCCCCTAATGTTTTTCATGGCTAAGATGGTTTTAAGGTTATTTGAAACATGAAATGAAATCTATTTTCTCCAAGTATTTCATGAAACTGGTATATTTGGTATTAGTATTTCATTGGTACAAACATTATGAACTACTTTTACTGTGTACTTTTGGAATAATCATACTCCAAAATACCTTCCAGGCTACAAAAGTGTTTTAGTCTGAAATAGTGTAAAAAACTAAATTCAATGATGAATAAAATATTTTTTTCCAAGAAGTACCTCATGAATTTGGTGGTTTTGGTAGTACTTTATATATTATTAGCACAAACACGAAGAACTGCTTTTACTGTGTACTTTTGGAGTAATCATATATAAAAATCCCTTTGGAAACTAAATGTACTGGAAGGTTCTTAAGGCTAAATTATTTTTTTCTTTTAGGGCTCTGTTTTACATAGGAATATTGTTTGGTTGCACTGTTCAGAAATTTTCAAATTAGTCTCAATGATCAGTGATCAAATCGAGATTGTAATTTTATTTTTTAAAAATAGTGATATGATATTTTTACCATATCACCCACCCCTAATATAGACATATTAATGAGCTCTGAATTAATAGCCACGCATGAAGCATGCTTCGTCAACACTTTTCTAATCATTAATTGCAGGCTAGAGTTAAATAATTTTGGCAGCTCAGATTCTCAGATATATTGTGGAATAAAAATTACCAATGTCATCATTAACGTATAAATTGTTGATGTAGTTTAGGCCTGCAATGACTAGTCGACAGCAAAATTAGTCAACCACTAATTTAGTTGTTGACTGGTCGTTAGTGACGTCATTCTGTGTATCCCACAGCATGCGATCATATACATAACAATATTTCACTGTAGCCAGTTGAAGTAGCTCAGAGGAGGACATCTCACTTTTCCCAAATTATTTCTCCACTGACCAGGAGCATTGCAGGGGAAACAAAGTTTTGGAAGATTTAGATGCACCTCATAAGATAATTAGCTCCAGTACTCATGGCAAGCCTATTACTGTGTGCGCGTGTGGGAAGGATCATGACCGTTTAAAGACTAATGTTGTCATTTTGTTACATTTCATTTCATTTCATGATCAAATTTATGCAGTGTTAAGAGTATGGGAGCCATGGATAACTTTTTGCCGAAAAAGCAGGTGTGTCCTCCTTAACACGCTACAGCTTACAATTCAGTTGTAAACGTGAAATGTATTGTAGCGACCCTGCAGTAATTGTTTTGTTAATGTTACTATTTGAAAGTTCAGCAGTCACCGACTCTAATGCATTAAGTGTGTATTGTGTGTGTATGACGGACAAGTCAGTGGATGACAATGGTATGGAGCCAGAGCCAGTTAGCTGGTGTCTGTGAGTGAGGTGAAGAGAAAAGAGAGAGAGCAAATGAGTGACACAAAGGCAGCTGTTAAATTTCCCATTAATTCATAATCTAATAATAATTTTTATATATTAATTATTTTATTTTGGCGTGGTTACAGCCGACAGTAACCAATACTGTTCTTCCAAAAAAAGCGACCAGTATGGTGAGAAAATTTTTTTTATCTATCCTTCCAATGTCCAGTAGGATGCTACAGTACTTTATTGCTGCAATGAATATAAATAAATGAAATTTTGCCGTTTGTAGTCTGACTACTTAACTAATATGACTAGTTGTTACAGTAGACAATGATCAGTCGACTATTGAAAAAGATTATTAGTTGCAATCCGAAGTGCATGGAGTCCCTTTTTGGGCTACTTTTCATCAAAGATAGTTGCAAGACCAAAATCACATGTGAGAATTGTATACAGTTCATACATGAACAGTAAAGACGGACTTGAATGACGAAGAAATGGATGCCACTATCAGTGAGCTGCATTACTGATGAATGAATTCTATGTGTTATTTGTGGTTTTGTCTTTGTACTTGTTGCAATAATTGCAGATAATCGAAGGACCAAAACTGAACCTGCATAGTGCAGCTGAAAACTCTTGTAGGCTTAAAACTCAAACAAGCACAGATGGATGTTTAACTTGTCAACTTGTTTGACTTGTTTTTCACAGATGTCAACCTCTTGAGATTCTTCTTCAACCTGGGTGTCAAGGTAAGAGGAAAAAGATACTCTAATACTTAAAAAAAAAAAAAAAAAAAGACTGTGCTCTCTCATTAATAGAAAATAGACAAATCTTGCACATTTAACATCTTATTTATTCAGTTTTGCAGTTTTGCACATGTACTCAGACATTGTATGTAATTTATATATTTTTTTATATTTTTATGCTCATTTCTTTTGCATGCCATTCTTAAATGCCACATGGTTTGTTTCAATTTTCTAGTTAAAGTATTCTATCTTTCTACATCTTAAACTCAAGTTGCATTCACATGTGAATAAAACACTTTGAATCTTGAATAAATACAAAAGGCAGGTTTGTGCTTAAATCTTTTACATACATATTAGCATTTGTCATGATGTTCACTAATTGAGGCTTTAGGGTTAGGGTTAGGGTTAGGAAGTGACAGGATGTTCTTCTCTTCTGTCCTCAACATCACTGTTCATATTGACCCTGCTCCTGCTCTGTCTCCTGCAGGCGTACTCCATGCCCATAGTGCAACCCTATGTTTACCTTTTCCCCCTTCAACATGCCTATACAATGCAACCCAAGCCCCCCTCACGCTCACCCTCTCCCAACCCCATCTGCCATCTTTCCAGTGCCCCCACACAGCATCGTGACCCATATCCTTCTGTGTCACCTCAGTTTGATCAGAGGTCTTCACAAGCCCCCCCAACTGAACCAGCACACCCCACAGAAGGAGCCTACACCCAGGGTGGATACCCCCAGCTCTCTCATCCCCCTTCATGCACTTTGCCCTGCCCACCATCTTTATGGCATCAGCATCAGATGCAAACACACAGAAATCCCAATTATTCTGTTGTGTACCCAACCCCACAGCTTTTGTCATACCCAACACCCCCACCTTCATCTCAGTGCTACCCCCCAAGTCTGAACCTGGGTCACCTTATGTACCCCCCTACTGTAGCACAGTATTCATCACTGGAGTTTCAGTCCTCATCTGGCCCAGAGGAGCTCCAGGTGAACCAGGGTGTCATGGAGCCACTGCAGCCTGCCAATGGAGAAACAATGCCTGGTCTCAGATCAACTCAAGTCCCTGGTCCTCAGGAGGGTTCTGCATCTGCTAATGTGGCTAATGATAACAGTGGCCGGCCATCATTGCTCCTTGGAGTTTCTGATTTTAGTAAGTTGGGACTTTTTATACCCCTGCCCACCCCAGAGGGTGGGAGGAAGAAACTACAACTTGATCAGGTCAATAACATAGTGATGTCAAACATACTGTCTGTATCCTGTTGAAATGTATACAAATACAACAGAAACCTAGGGTGTAAAAATCTGTGAAAATGAGCAGTATTGGGTATTTAATATTAGCCGCTTCCTCTGTCCCTTCAGGCCATCCCCGGAAGGAGGAGGGAGAGAGGCTGACCAGACAGATGTTTGCTGTGGATCCTTCACACAACACACCTGTAGTATGAACACTCATGTCTTTGTTTGGAAGTAGACAATTGAGAGTAGCCATAGACAAAATGCATTCCCTGAATCTTTACAATCACACCAAACCTTAAAAATCATCCTCAACTTCAGCAAAGCTGTGATTTGTATTGTACTATATGGTATATTTCCATTTCTCTTAAATATATTTGGCAGTATCACTTCTGTAATAGAACTTTAACGAGAGCTGCCAATCTGAGTCATACACATGCTTGGTTTAAGTTAACCTGACATTGTCACAGTTGTCACCTGTCAGACACTGTCGACATAGGATGATGTGGAATCAGTGTAAAGCCAAATAATACTGGCACTTTTTCTGCCATGATACCTGGTGTGGCTGGGTTGGTATTTTCATTATGCGTGTATTAACACGGTAGTAACTGCAAGTTAAACTTGTTTATGTTTCTCAGGTCATCACTACTAGCTCTCCGGTGCATTATAACTTCAGCTCCAAGACAACGGTCCCTAACAACAACCCCACCCACAGCTACAGGAGTCACCATAACCCTCCCAATCACAACACTGCATTCACTGCACTCAGAGGACCTGAGGCTCTATCGGTGAGCTGCAGTACTGAGGATGACCTGGATGAGTCAGAGGACTTCAGACACCTGGTGCTGAACTACAGAGCACAGAGGAAGAGCTTCAGAGGTAGAGGGAGGGGTAGCAGCAGCAGGAGGAGGCACGGAGGAGAAGGTGGACCCAGATTTAACACCACCCAGTTGATCTACCGCCCCCGTCAGAGGACATACTATGAAGAAGGTAATTATTATCATTCTTATACTACAGTGCTGATTTGATTCTGTGTTTAATATGGTCAACATGTCATGAAAATACCCAAACCAACATCCTGTTATTGTGCTTTCAACAATTCTTCATGTGGATGTCACATAGAAGCCCCTGGGTCATTCTAAAGATGTAAACTTATAGAAATAAAATATAGGCACATTTTCTCCAGTAGTCAGATTAAGAATTTTAAAATTTTAGAATTTCATTGTTGAAATGAAAATTAATTTTCATGATTAACCCTTCACTTAGCCTTTCCCAAAAAGGCTATTGTACAGTCCTACGTAACCAGGCACAAGAGGATGAGAAGCTTTGAGGATGAGAACGTTTATTGATATTGAATAGCAGTTGGCATCTGTGCATGTTTGAGTCCAGACCAGTGTTACTATCTTCTTAGCTAACATTATCATAAACTATCTTTAATTTGTTGTAACCTGCAGAAGTTTTGTCACTGATGATAATTATGGGCTCAGATATACAGGTTCACTGATAGTTTGGTTCTTTTAGTATGACTTATAAGCTGGATTTCCATTACCCTTAGAAATATGCAAAATGTGAATCGTGCAATAGAAAGCTGGTAATTGAGACACCGAAATGTCGCAAAAACTGTCAAAGATTGTGAAAAGGTTTTCTGCTCTCATGAAGTGGTTTTTGAAACATTTCGATATAGACGTATAGAGCATAAGTGTAATGTTTGCACATTTTCCCCCATCTGGTCCCAGTGGTTTTGCTGAGTCCAAACGTCTCCCCTATGACCCTGTACCCAGAGCAGGTGGTTGTAGTTTGTACAGGCCAACAGACACTGGCTTTAGTGGAGGAACTGGTTCCCCAGGGCAGGACAAGTCTGGTGAGGTTCAAGAACATCACACAGTTCAATAAACAGTATGTTTAGTGGTCAGTGCGGAGTTCTGGATCCACAACTGGTTGGTGAATTGCAAATGTCCAATTCTGACCCATAAATCCATTGTGCGGGGCCACTGCCAGAAATAAGGACTTTGCCTTTAGCCAATTCTCTGTTCCCTTCTTCTTTAGTTGAAGACAGTCAGTGCAATAGCAGTAGATGAACCGACACTACAGTGGCAGCACCATGGAGGTTTGGATCAAACTCAGTGAAACATCTGCCTTAAGCCAATATCTTGTGAGAACTATACAGTAATTTACAAGAATTATGAAATGTTGCAAGATGGGACTTTACTAGAATCCATCAGAAGAAAACACTCTTCAATGGAAACACCTACCAGTAGTAATTGGGCTGTCGAAATTGTAGAAATATCACTTTTATTTAGCAGAAAACTAATGGAAACCTAGCTAGTGATGATGAGACAAATCTCAAATATGGCTTTAATTCGTTTCGTGTTCCTATTGCTTTTCTTCTCTTCAGGTCAACCACACATCTGACTGGTGGCTCAAACTGAGGTGTCGGCGCTGGGTGACTGGTTGTAAATGCACTGATGAAAATCCACCAGACTTCCCGTCCCAGTTCTGATCTGACGTCTGTACATGTAACTTGCTGTTGTGCCTTCTTCTCATGACAACACTGCAATTATGTTTATAACAAAATCTTAAATGTGTGGTTTGATGTGTCTGTGTATAGTGGTAAATTCAGTTTTGTAACTTGCTTTTAGCTCACTTTTACTCTGGAATATTTTCTGAGCACATAAACACAAACTGGACAGAAATAGCCCTGCAACAGTCAGTGAGTCTTTATTTAATTCTCTGCAGGAAAATAAACGCTTATTTTCAGGAGCATTGCCTATTATTCTCATAATTAAAAAGATTGTTAACATAGCTCTATTTTAAGTACAAGCTGACATCTGAGTTTCTTTTTTCTGCCATACATGTTCTTTAGAGGCTCATTACTATGTTCATGTAGAGCTTTGTATCATAGCTTCTGAACTTTCAAGGACATAAATGTGTTCAACTAATCAAAGCACTCAGCACTTCCTTAGATTTCTTAACATGAGTTGAGTTTTGAGCATCAACCAAGTTCTCCATAATCAGCAGCATGACCTTATAGAACTGCAAAAAAATGAAAACAAGTGGACGAGAGTGATCCAGAGTTTTCTGACTGCTGATATGTGTGTCATTACAAAGAACACTTGAAAGTGTAGCTGCTTTAGATGTGTATTTTTTTATGTTTGTATCCTGCTGCTGGTGGTTTCTTCTCAGTTTTACGTCTTTCTCATTTTGTCTTTTGTATAATTTAGAAAGCCTTATCTCTTTGGATTCAGTGCCTTATGTTTGCTACTTTTGTATTTGGGTTGAAACACTGCTGTATACACCAAAGGCTGTTTTTGTCTTTGTTGAAATTTTCTCTGTGGTTGAAGTAATAAAACTTGTTTCAGATGGCATGTTTGTGTGTGTGTGTGTCTTTTTTATAGTTTTTTGTCACTACCAGGACTTGGGCAGAACATTTTAAGTGTATTAAAGATTCAATCTGTGTTTCCTTCAGGAAGAATGCTTTAAAAAAAAAAAAGGCTTCACCTGTATGGAGGTCTATTCCAGCTTCAAGCTCAGGTCCTGGAGATCTTGTAGAGTACCTTAGTATCTGCACTTCAGCAGATTCTGGGAGCAGCATCTAACATCTGTCAGGAGTTACACTCTTGGGCTACGTTCACACTCCAGGTCTTAATTCAGATTTTTTTTACCCCTTCCTCCAAAGCGAGGGCAAAGGATGTTTTTTGGTTAGATTTGTTAACACTAGCAGCAAAACTATTGGATGAACTGATACCAAATTGGCTTTACAGATTGCCAGTGACCCAGGATAGATGTCATTACATTTTGGGAAAAGTAGGTTAAAGTTTTTTTTTTTTTTAAATATATAATTTTTTAAATATTTTTTTTTTCTTCCATTTACTTATAATGGGTGAAATTTCATATGTATATAAAAAACATCAATTTTGTTTAAATTTATTTCAAACTTGTCACATGTAGAGGCAACTGATATGCTGACATCAGCACATGCATAAACATGATGACATCAGCAGGACCGATGCCAAAATATGATACGATACATGTGAGGGGTGGGGTTTGTTGTGTATGGCAGCACTTGTATGTGGTTTTAAGTCCAAAGGTCCGATGGACAGTTGGTATGAGTTGTTCATCCATCCATCCATGCATAAACAATTTTTCAAGAAACTTCTTCACAACTGTTAGCCACAATCATTTGAAATTTGTAGCAGAGGTTCCTTGGGGCAAGGACTACCAAGTTTGTTCAAAGAATTGAGAAATATTGATTTTTACATTTTTTTAAAATGAATTTTTAACATTTTACAAATCCCCATTGGTTTATAATAGGTCACATTTAAAAGAGCTGTAACTTCAAAACAGTTCAGGATATTGACAATTACTATTGGCAATAGATAGGAAGTCGCATATGGGCTTTCATTTGATGTTACGACTTTTGATTTTGAGTGACCTTGAAAGGTCAAATGAATGTTAATGTCTTTAAATATGTTGTTGGACTTACAGGATCATTGGTCTTATTTTTCCCATAATTATTAAAAGTCTGGTCTACATCAGCTCTGAATGTAAAGTTTCAGCTAAATGTGCGATAACTTTTCTTATGATATGATGCTATATTTAAAAAAAATTATCAAATTGAAATGCAACTGCCGTCAGACTTATGCTTGTGTCCGTCTGCAGTCTTCATGTTTCACATACACAGAAGATGTCACACGGGGCACACTGTGTTTACGGAAGTAAATCAGGATCTTGCCAAGTCCTGCCTCCAATGATGTAATAGTCAAAATATGTCATGACTGTTCAGACTGAAGTCGCATTGCAAAATATCAAATAGGATTTTAGGACCCCACATGAAAGTAGCTGGGGTCTGATTTGGACCAATCAATCAAATTTTATTCATATAGCACTAAATTATAACAAAAATTATCTCACTTTACATATAGAGTTGTTTGAAACCAGACTCTCAAGCCGATTTACAGAAAGCCAACAGAGTCCTCTAGGAAGCAAAATTTGGCGACAGTGGAAGGAAAAATTTCCTGTTAACAGGCAGAAACCTTGAGCAGACCTCAACTCCTGGAGGATGGTCATCTGCCCTGGCCAGTTGGGGTTAAAGAGAGAGGGTAAAGGACGAGAGAGATTGGGGAAGGAGGGGGTTGCATATTATCTCCATGAGATAAGTAAAAACTAGCTTTAGAAAATGTTAAAATGTGAGAAAATGTCAGATTAGAAGCATTTAAAATTATTATTTTATGTTTTTATTTCATTGTTTTCATCTCACTTTCTGATATTGGGTTTTAAATATGTTTCTTTACTTCAAAAATTAAAAGCATTGACATTTTTGTAACTCCATGAAAAAAGAACATGACCAAATTTTTTTCATCCCTAAAGAGGAATAAAAACACTAAAGAAAAAAATCTTCACCAAGGTTCTCCTAATTCATGCATGAAAGGGTTAATAGACACAGAGCAGAGCTGCTAAATAGACTTTCATTGTTCCTGTGACAATAAAGATCCATTCTATTCTATTCTATTCTATTCTATTCTATTCTATTCTATTCTATGTTTCCAGAGGTCAAGGTCATTGAGATATCCTTACCATTTCCATTTTGATGCAATATCTCTACATTACCTTCCTCAGATTTAGCACAAATGTTCATACAGATGTGAGGATGAATTCGAGAGTTTGGTGGCCAAGGGTCAAAGGTCAAGCCCCCTGTCACATCACAGAACAAATTTTTGATTAAAGAACTGTAGGTAACAGGGATAGTGGATACACATGACTGAACTGTTTTTAATATATTTACTTATTAGCGTGATGCTTGTGAGTTTGATTTTGCTGTGAATGTACTGATTAAGAATGATGTGAACTGATCAGTGGTACTCGTACTCGTCATCTTCCGCTTATCTGGATCCGGGTCGCGGGGGCAGCAGCGAAGCCCAGACGGCCCTTTCCCCAGCTACTTCCACCAGCTCTTCCAGGGGAATCCCAAGACACCTTGGGACCAGATCAAGACCAGACCAGCTGAGCGATATAATCCCTCCAGCGTGTCCTGGGTCGGCCCCGAGGTCTCCTCCCGGACGGACATGCCCGGAACACCTCCCCAGGGAGACATCCAGGAGGCATCCTCACCAGATGCCCGAACCACCTCAAATGGCTCCTCTTGACATGGAGGAGCAGTGGCTCAACTCTTAGTCCCTCTCAGATGTCCGAGCTCCTCACCCTATCTCTAAGGCTGAGCCTGCGACACCTTGTGAAGGAAACTCATTTCGGCCGCTTGTACCTCATTCTTTAGGTCATTACCCAGAGCTCATGACCATAGATGAGAGTCGGAACATAGATCGACCAGTAAATCGAGAGCTTCGCCTTTCGGCTTAGCTCCCTCTTCACCACAACGGACCGGTTTGGCGTCCACATTACTGCAGACGCTGACCCGATCCGCCTATCGACCTCCCGCTGATCAGTGGTTTGTCTGGTTTTTTTTTTTAAGTGTCAAGAAATGGAATTGTAAAGAAAAGTCAGAATAATAGTGGTACACATTTTGTAACTAACATAATTCCCTAATTGTTATACAAAATGAAATGAATTGGAAAATATTGTGTTTACATCCATAGTTGACTTTAGCAGAATATATGAGCAAAGTTTTCATCAAGTGCTCATGTCTCTCTCAGTCAGTGATATTAAAAGCTAAGGAATGTTCATTGTTACAACAGGGAGCTGTGCTCTTATCTAGACCCTGTGGCCTTTCCAGTTGTCTCCCCTCCAAATGGTTACAGGTCATTCTATGGACACCAGGACCAAGGAGGAGAAATTCATGAGATATTCTTTCATACTGCAAAAGATGATCAAGTATTGTCCCAGGAACATCATTTGACCCTCAGAAGCACAACAATGCCATTAGAGTTCCATGGAGGTTCTGAAGGACTTCATGTGGTTTGTGAACTACACTACGAAGGCTGTAGGGAGGAATCTCGGAGCAGAACAGCCCATGTCTTTGATGACGTGGTAACACCATCTGACAACAGCCTTATCAGCTGAGAACGACTGCCTCTTTGAAAAACCTTGAGCCCTTTTGAGCCTGTCTTCCAGAGTTTGGGACAATGGTCTGGTATCTCAATGGAGATCGTCAATTATCTCACCAGGACATCCGAGAGCCGACTTCAACAAAGACAACTGTTTTGTGTTGTTGTTTCTTTTCCTTTGTTCTTCCTCTTTTTATAGGCCTTTACTGCACCCTCTTTCAGTTCTTGTTTGCTTCTGGGGGTTTCTCCTTTCAGTCTCCTCTTCAGGAGGTCAAATGCATGTTCTATTGGGTTAAGGTCCG
>JAQQZY010042663.1:0-10766 GCA_030068375.1 Ostorhinchus rueppellii | reverse complement strand
CACAAGATAAATTATATATTGCACAGCTGTAGACTATATAGAGACACATATATGTGTGTGTATATATGTATATATATATATATATATATATATATATATATATCTTGTGATGGTGAATTGCAACTACCATTAGATAACAGTTACATTTCTTAAGACCTTTTTGGAAAAAGACAGTGTTCCATGACATGCCAGGACATGTTCCTGATTTTATCTTAAGGGCTTGTTATTTGGACAACATTGAACACTGTATAGACTTGCTTCAGAAACTGAATTACTTTAACATGATATACGAGACTTTATTCAAGTGAGGGCTATACTACTATAATCCCCATGGTCCTATCACAGACCATATAAGAGTGCACTGGACACTGCTGTACATCACAATATGAGTTAAAGAAGAGTAATCAGCTTTTTAAAGTAATGGAGCACCAATGAAACACAAGTGATAGGCACCTATTTATATTTTTTATAACTAATACAAGATGCTGGCTGGTTCATGTAAGTAAACCTGAATGTCCTTAGCAGGTTACATGATCCACATGTAAACAAAGGTGGAGTCTTAGTAGAATGATCTGTAATATATCTGTTTTAAGCAAATATGGCAAAAATATGAGTTTTATTTTTAAAAAAAAGTCACACAGAGAGTTGTTTCTGATGTCAGTGTCAGTGTACTAATGGAAACAGTAGGTCTACAGAATATAATTGTGGAAAATGTGCTTCAGGCAATTTGAAACTGGAGTCTGCAACATTACAATGCAAATTTGCCATTAGAAAAGGTCATACGCAGAAAATTACCTCCCTGAAATAATGTTGAAAAGGAACCTGTGCATCAACGAATGGCATACACCTTGTAAATATGTAAATAACAAATAAAGTTCCGGAAATCTTTTGAAACATTTGGTTTAATCATTTGAAAAGGAAAAAAAAAACCAAACACAGTGAAGCCTACATTTCCCAGCATACAATGCACATCCTGGGTGAAAGGTCGACGACGTCAAACACATGCTTGAAACATCAACAAACCAGTTGAATTAGCTAAACGTTAACATTGCATTTTCATTTCTCATTAGTAGTTGTCTTAGTCCTATAGATAGAAATGTCTGGAAAGGCTAAAGACCTCCTGCAAATGGACCTGTATGGGTTACTTGGTGTGGAAAATACGGCTACAACGAAAGAGGTGTGTAAAATAAAGTCTCTGTTAGCCACTTCTGTTAGCCTTCATAGCACAGGCAGGAGGGGGGTTTGACTTTATCAGGCATAGGACTTATTTGGATGCGAAATGATTGTATAAAGATTTTACCCATTCATCAAATACTTGTGTATGGAGCGGAAATGCCGTTTGTTTGGGTGCAACATCCAACCAAACATGGTTAACGAGTTAGTTGTAAGCTAATGCTAACTAGACTGTGTCATTTGTGTGGACACCACCAGCACTCAAAAACATAATTTAGCTATGATGTTTTCAGCTGACGCACTAAAAGTGAAGGCTAAAACAATTAGTTTAAGTGTATAAACACAAACCATTGACAAAAAATGTTAATGTTAAAATATGTAATGTGGCAAAAAGACCACTAGATGGGGGTATTGTGTTCCGTTTGAATGCGTGCAGAAAGACATAACATGGTTTTATGTCTACAAACCATGAAGTCTTCATTGCAATTATACACTACATGAATTAGATAATCGTGAAGTGTATGCCCCTGTGTTTGAACATTGTAATGTTTAATAATTAAATAAATAACATTTTTATTGCTCTTGCTGAAGTTTTCGTCTTCCTATAATTTTTGGAGCTCTGAGAAATTCACTGCCTTTAAATGCCTTGCCTTTTTTCCATAAGCACCTCTTCCCACAGTTTCCAGCATCTAGAATCCACAGGCCCAAAGAAAAATCAAAATCACTGCCAAATTGAGGGAGGAAGTTAATTTCCAAATTGGATTTCAAAGTCTTGTCTTCCTCTGAGGATTATGCTGGAGGAAGTTAGTGGTTGTGGCTTGGGTAGAAATGAGTCTTGAAAATGCAAAATGCTGGTTCTGTGGGGTCTGTTGGTGGTTGAGAGAGATAGCAAAGGTTTGTAGTATGCAGTATGAGCACTGAGTCATTTTTAATTTCATTTAAAAACGAATCAACTGTTAGAAGACAGATGTCATCAGCTGGGCTACTTAGCCAAGTGGTTTGGTCCTCTGCTTCACCACCACTGTAAGGCAAGTTGTTTGTCACAAGGAGGAGAGGAAGCTCTTCCCAGAGCCTGTTTATGTGGGCTTAGCCACAGCTTGTAAAACATTGCATTGACGTAAAGGATTTGCGTTGTGCATTTCCTCCTGGTTCTATTTAGTATCTCTCTTTTGCTGTTATCACTGTCTTTCCTTGGAGTTTGGCTGTATGATAAATGGTTGGGAAACTGGCATGTCAGAGCCTAAGATTTAATGAGTATGGATGACTGGGGTTTTGTCTGAATTGCTGAAGGCTAGCCCCCATTTAGTTGTGCTCATGCATATCAGCGGGGTTTGGATAATAACTGTTTTACCTACCACAGCTTCCTTTGTGTGTGGTATGTTCAGCTTATTTAAATTGTTGTGTATCTGATGTGTTGTCTATGCAGTAATACACATGCCAGGAAAATCCATTAACAGAGTGTCCAAGGACAGGTGATCTCATGACACTGTAATGTTGCATTGGCCCACTGCTTTTTGAAGTGCTGCTTTGGGTTTAAGTGTCTTGGTCAAGGCAGGCAGATTGTTGATGCAGATGAACAATCTTTTGATGCTGTTGTTGGCTGTTCATTGTGTGTTGGCCTTGTCTACTCAACAAGGCGCCTACCTGCTGCCATTATCCTTGCAGAAACAAATTCTTTCTTTCGGTATGTAAAGCTTTAACAACCATTTAATAGTGGAAAAAAAGTGAAATACTTTAAGAAAGCAAAGTTAAAGTTCATCCTTCATATATCACCATACTATAGCAAACAACTGCTGTAATGGTGAACAAGAAATTATTCACTGTATTCCAAACAGTACTATGCATGAGTATCTTCTACTGGCTCCAGAAGGAAGTACAGAGCTCCCTCATTGCTCCACTTCTTTGAGAGTAACTGTGTCAATTGCATCATCTCACATTGAATCTGGCTTGTTTGTTCTTATGTCCTGAGTCCTTTTAATGTTTTCCATTTGTTGCACTGGAAAGAAAGGTCTATGGTAACAAACCACACGCTGTTTATAAGGTGAAGGTTGATCAACAGACTTTTCATTCTCGCTGGATCGACAGCAGACGTTCTTGGACATTATGATAAAGTGTGTTCAGGCTTTTCTTTACACCAGTGGAAACATCTGCTGAAGTACACTGTCACTTTTGTGGAAAAACATTAACATTAATAACATAACATAACAACTTTTTGACATAGTAATACATATTGTTCTTCATAACACTAGAGGTGCTATGAAGTACTGTGTATTTTGAGATGGGACTTGTATCACAATAGGCCAGTATAAATTAACTATTGTGTTAAACTCCAGATGTAAAGGAAAGTGAATATTTGGTAGAAACCTAAAAAATGTTTCACACTGTCTCCCTTTTTGTTTTATTTTTAGTTTGTCCTTTCACAGGCTCACATCATTTTGTCCTGGTCATACTCTTATCCATCACCTGTGTGCCTGTTGTTATTTTCCAGTGGCTGATAATGTTCTGTAAATGCCAGAGTGTTGTAATTAAAGGAAGATTGCCCTGCAACCGATCAGGCAGCTAATCAGCTGCAAAGACTGGGGCTGTGCTGTGGCTGTACCAGGACCAGTTTGTCAGCTATAATTGGCACCAAAGACTGGTGTAATGAGGACAAGATGTGGGTATGCAGTTAAGACTGCGGCAGGACGGAATCATGGTAGAACAGAGGTTCAGATTTTTCACTAGGCACTAATCATTAGGCTACTGTGGGTCTGCTATAATAAACTGAAGTGTGGAAAGAATGTGATGTTTTTGCCATTACATTTGACTTGTATGTGACCTGCAGAATAGAGTTGAAGACCAGAAAGGTCATGATGAGATGCAGAAAGATAATTGAAAATTGAATGAAGTCGTGCGTCTTCCAGGAACACTTTGTCACTTTATATAAGAGCTCTCAACCACAAAACTTCTGAAAAGTTGCTCTCCTTTAGTTTACAATTTGTAGAATCAAGCAGCCTCAGGAGCTTCCAGCTTCAATTAAAGCTTGCGTGTGGCAGCAAAGATGGGAGTAATCATGTATTATTTAACAAAACAGCACTGGAGAGGAGGACAGAGACAAGACATAGTGAAGGATGCTACAGGGACTCGAAATAGTGAGCGAAAGAAGCATTAGTGAGAGGGAGGAAGGTGTTGACTGAATCTCAAAGCAATTCCAGTGAGACAGTGATGTTCAGGATGGCTGCTCTTGACCACAACAGCACCCACGATGACAGGTTGTACTTGTCAAACAGCAAAGCTGGCCAGACATTTGTCCTGACAATGTCAAACATCTGTTACATTTACTGTACAGCAGATGTTAAGACATGTTTATGTTGTCAGCTGGCTACAGATGATGAAGAACATGAGAAGTACAGTTTATGTGAACTGAGGACACAGCAAGAGCTCTTCCAGAACCATGTTATCTGTTCTTTTTAAATCACATTTACTATGATTGTGCAAAGTATTTTAATGCATAAGAAAATGTATTACAACACTTTTGAAATTTGTGTGCTGGTTTATTACAATCATCAAGTTGCCCATTTGCTAAAATTACATTATTGGGCATTGGTTATTATTCAACTCAATCTGCTTTTGTGTAACACTTAAAAGATCTTGTATCATTAACATTGTTTAATGCAGAGTTCTGTGCAGATGCTCACAACTTGTAGATTACAAATGTTGGAGGTCTGTTCATATTTTATGATAATATTGAAGCAAAGTGTCATAAATCAGTGTGCAAATATAGCTTCTACAGTATAGCATGAGTTTGGAAATGAACAGTGTTCTATTCAGTTTAAAAACAAAAATGAATAAACATGACAGAGATATGAACTTTGTACTGTAGCAAAAAAACCCAAAAAACGTTGGGGAAGCTGTTATAGGAAGCACAGTAAAGAAAAAGGGAGAAGGATTCAGAAGGAGGCTAAAATGGGGAGGTAGGGTTTAAACCAGCAGTAAGCATATGTGTTTGGCGCTGGTCCACAGCCCTGCGTGTCAGCCTCGATCTGTAAGACGGCTCTGCGTGCCAAGCAGCAAGACTAAATATCTCTTAATGATGTCTAGTCTGTCGAAGCCCTTTCAATGAACCACATGCTCATTTACTATTGGAACTATGAGGGAAAAAATTAAGCTAACCAAGAGATAGAAGAAAGAACTGTCTGAGGTGTAGTAATCTGTCGAGGTTTCATTTGGAGGCATAAAATCTGTGTGGTGATAGAGTTTATCAACTTGGAGTGGGCATCCAGCCCAATATGCCGAAGTTGACTGTCATGGAGTCTCATTGGAGTTGCTGTTAAAAAGGTTTCGGCACTGATGGATTACACCGTTCTGCTCAGTTGCCTTACATTTTTGCAACCCCCCCACCTCACCCCAGTAAAGTCAATTCTGTAGGTTTTGGCAAGAATACAAGAGATAAAATTGTGTAAAAGAATGCACAGGCAAACACTTGCACTTGCCAGAGGACAAGATGTCCAATGCAAACGTTTCCCAGACATGAGAAAGCAGCTCCCAGTTTCCTTGGCCTGTAGTGTACAGGCAGGAGATTGATTTGCGCTTGGGGGGGTTATGTGAACATGTGGAGAAGGTTGGCATGGCTGATTAAGACTGGTGAGAAAGTGTATATCTGTGTGTGTCTGAGCTTGCATGTATGGTGATTTATGAGCCAAACCCTTAGCATGCAAGGCACATGAGCGTGTGTTTTTGAGGTTTTTGTGTGATGCTGCGCTCTATAGCCCCCTCTGGTCTCCATGGCAAATTCTTCTGCTTCCCTTCTTTCTCCAGTGGAGCAGAGATCTAATGAAAACCACCTTGTCATTAACTGGTCCCTAGAAGGACCAATGAATAGCTAACATTTCAAGCAGTGACCCCAAGTTAAAGTCCACTGTAACTAAAACCTTATATGACACTTACAACACTCCCAAGTATTGTCTTTTTTTTTTTTTCATTTAAGTACTCTCAAACGCCACAAACTTTTGGCTGTCGGCCTAAGATATTAATAGCAGACTTCTCAAATGTGTTAGAAACAATAGGACTCTGTGTGTGTGTTATTGTACAATTTTTAAAAGTTGAAGATTAACTAATACAAGGCTTCAACCCAGGCTACATTTATCTTGCACATTGGCAACAGGCCTCAGAATAGTTTGGAATTCTTGTGAGGCTAATTCACGGCACACTATGAGGCGTAGTGGTTAAATTCCTTTAACAACATGTCAAATGGACACGAAGCAGAGGATCAACTTAGGTGTTGATTTGATCCAAACAAAACAGTCCTGATTTTCATGTAAATTCCAACCACATGTCACCCCTGTACTTACATGTCAGACTTTATTTGTGCCATTATTTCAATAGGACCATCATTTTTTAATTCAGATTTCAGTTTTCTGGGCAAAGGGCGACAGGATAAAGATAATTAGTAGTGAAAGTCTGAATTCTGCTTTCACATGGCCAAAATCTGTGCTTAAGTGGATGATTGGTTCTTCTTGTGTTCTAATCAACGTTTTCCACTCAACATAACTTTAGGGGCTCTTCTCTTTTGCCACTAGATCAAGAAAGCGTACCGACAGAAAGCCTTGACATGCCATCCAGACAAGAACCCAGACAACCCAAAAGCAGGTGAGTCAGCCCATTAAGGCCCCTCTGTTTTTTTTTTTTTCTTAATTTTCAAGTCTCCAACTGAGCCACAGACCACTAGTTTCTTTATTGTTATCTGAAGAATTATGGTTAATCATCTGATCAAGCAGTCATCAAGATCCAGAACCAAAATCTAATGCTTCTTCAGAGAGGAGCGCTTTCAGCAAAGTAAACCCTGCCAGACAGCTCAGCCGCAGCACTCCGTAGGAAGTCGAACCAACCCCTGTCTTTCCCGCTGGCTTTTTGTTCAGATAGGACCAGCCAAACACCACCATCACCAGCAGTGTTTCCACACTGTGTCCCTTGTTGGCATTGCGAATCCTTCTGCGGCCTGTCGCCAACCAGCATGTCAACAATTAGAATTGGAAATCTAAATGTAGCTTTTTTGGAGGATGAGGAAAAAAAGGCACCTTCAACAAAAGGCTGGTCACGATGAGGCATGTTTTCAAGTGAGGTTTATGTGGTTGCTGGATGGTTCGGACAATTCCTGATTATTTCAGGAAAAAAAAACTAAGCAATTGGTGGGGTTGGGGGGTTGAGAGGGATAATACAAAAGCAGGGGGTCGGTTTCCCAGAAATGGAAAAGAAGTGGTTTGGAGGGCCTCAACACTTGAACCCGCACATGGACAGACTTGGTCTCTATCGCACGAGAGCAGGAAAAGTCTCGGGACTCACAATCCCTCAGGGGAAGGTTGTGTGCATGTAAGAGGTGACTTGGAGGTCATGAGATCTTACTGAAGACACCCCCCACTATCCCTCATTTTCCTCAACCCCCCATGTTGTGACACTCTGAGCTGCCCACTGGGCTCGGAAGGTCTCCCCCAGTTGGATTTCATTCCAGCCGATTATATGCGTGTAGGTAACCTGAGCACCTCTGCTGGCAGCGTGATCTCCAGAGCCTCCTGTTAGTGTGCACTGCCAGTCCCCATAGGGAGTAACAGTATCGGTCTGTTAGGCCTCCCATAAGTGAATGATTAAGCCTGGCTAGTACAGTGCAACAGTGTGGCGGCTGCATGATGGAGAGTGGGATTGTGGCCTTGCTGCAAATATGTGTGTGTTAAATGACAGCTGGGAGATGCGTGGTAGTGGTAATTGTGGCAGCGAGTCCTCGAGTTGCTCTAATGGAAGATGGATTGAGAGGCCTAGGGGTTTTTGAAGGAGTGCCGAGCCTTGCCACTAGAAGAAACAGATTTTATGTGACTTACGACACCATCAAAAAGAAGAAAAGTCTCATGCTGTCTCAACCCTGTCTATCTGTACTGATCCGGTGTGTCATACTGAGAACCTAATGTCTCTTTTGACATATGCAAACTATGGGTATCATGTTATCAACATAACATATCCCTCAATTAGTGTGCAAATTATGCACTGCTTTACAAAAAAACAAAACTTGAATGGTGTTTTTTTTCTATCATATTTATTCACAATATTTCACTGCTATTTTTCTGTTTAACGGATTGACTGAATTCATCAGTATCCATTTTTTTTAAATAATCAGCAACTATTTTGATAAACAGTCAATTGGCAAGATTAATTCTTTAAGGAGGAAAAATCTCTGATTCTTGAAGTTGAATATTTTTGGTTTTTCGCTATCTCATGATGGCAAACTCAATGTTTAGGATGTGGACCAAACAAAACACTGATAGATAATGTTTCATGTACATTTTGTAAACCTAACAGTTAATAAATAAAATGATCAAATAATGCACAGATTAGCCAACAATAAAAACAATCAATAACATAGAGCATCATTGGCTTTCTTTAGTAGTATTTCATCTTCATCCGCTGCTCAACTCATTGAATTAAAGGTTTCTTAAATGTTTTTGTTTGTCAAACCTCTTATTCCACATCTTAAATCCAATTTGTTTCAGTCTCCTGTTTTTTTGTTGTTGCCTCTTCTCACTCATAGCGGAGCTCTTCCACCAGCTGTCCCAGGCTCTTGAGGTGCTGACTGATGCTGCTGCCAGAGTAAGAAACCCTCTGCCAGCGATGCTCATGAAACTTTATTGTAAGGATATTGTTACACAACATTTTTCACCTTGGTGTCTAATCTAATGCTCTTTTCAGGCTGCGTATGATAAAGTTTGTGCTGCCAAAAAGCAAGCTGAAGAAAGAACCAGGAAACTTGATGATAAGAGGAAGAAAATCAAACTTGGTAAGTCCCTCAAGGTATAAAAAGACCTGCACAATGAAAATACATGTATTTTGCAGAGTTTTGTGTTTTGTTTTTTTACATACTTGTGCATTTTACTTTGACAGATTTGGAGGCCAGAGAGCGGCAAGCTGAGGCCCAGACTCAGGAAGAGGTTCAAATCAGCAGAACACTTGAGGAAGAGGTAAAGGAAGTTATTGAAACCATGAGAGAGATTAAATCACACAACACAGTGTCCTGGACAAGATATGGAAAGAGTATAAAATGAGTACATTACAGGTCTCAGCCCTGCTCTGGGAGTAACTTAGTTTTGTGCATCCAGGAAACTATGAAGCACACCCAGGTGCTTTTATTCTGCTTTTCGTCAAATACTCCCTTCTGATTGAGTTGAAATCTTCCAAAGACTTGGGCCTGGAACAAAGCCTGTATCCCAGTGAGGCTGTTTTTTCACTGCCGCATCATAATTATCAGTAAACCTATTAGGTTATATCGCATGACTTGATGCACTTAGTTCAGAAAGCCAATGATAAATAAAAATGTGTGTGTACAATGTCTTGTGTACACTGAATGCATGTCAAGACATAGTCAGGTTGTTGGGGAACGGGGTGACCAGTAGGTGGTACTATTCCCATTTTCTGTCTAATCCCAAGGTGTTGTGTTGCTAATACTATGGGGTGGTCTGCACACTCTCACGGGGACTGTTTCTCAGAATGAGAGTGTGATATAAAAGTTAATCATATAATTAGTGCTTCACTTAAACTATTTGATGCACGGTTTGTTGTCATGTAAAAACAGCACATTATTTTGTTTCCCTGTTTCTCACCAGATTGCCCGTTTGAGAGAGGAGGGATCCAGACAGCTTGAGGAGGAACAGAGACTCATTAGAGAGCAGATCCAAAGAGAAGTGCAGCAGCAGCAAACAGGTGAGGATATTCAGAGGAGTACGTCTTCGTCCTGGATTTAGTCCAGTCATTCAGTCTCAAACTAGCAGTTTTTATTCTTGTTTCAGTTAACATCGTTAAAATGACTCTAAAACAAAAATTAAACACTACAATGAACAATGTAACACAAACTGTGTGACATAGCAGGAAAAACCCACTTTAGACAATATTAGTAATCTTGCTGGATACTCTGCCAGAATAAGGGTGAATATTTCCGTCCTGCTGTGGCAGCAGTGGAAGGATTTTATCATTCTCTCTTTTTCCACTGTCTGTGTGTTACGTGGAAGAACAATAACCTCTGAGCTCCAACTGCACCCTGAAAATATTATGTTTTAAGAAATGTGCTCTATGTTTTGTTGGGATTTAGTCAAAGGTAGATATTTAGCGCATTCCATGCACATCCAAAAAGTGGTGCAGAGCCTAGCGGTAAATCATCGTAAAAAGAAGAAAAGAGGCTCGGAACTCTGTTTAACCAATGCTCCCAATTTATTCACATGACTTGACAAAGATCATTAGATTGAAACGTTGTTGAATAAATTGGGACTATTGGTTAAACAGAGTTGCAAACCTCTTTACTGGGATTTAGTCAAAACCACTTCCTTTCCAACACTATTTTATGTATATTACAACGTCCTGCACCCTGCACTGCCCAAGAGCTAAACAATCCAGATTACTTTATCTTTATTCCAGAATGATAGTGGAGCTATCTACAGCTCTGACACTATGCTAATGAGAGTGGAGATATGTCTGTTATGTCAGACTACTCCTGGAGCAAATTACTTAAAGGTGCCATGGCATAAAATTTACACTTTTCGGGGTTTCTGATCCTTAAAATGAGTTTCTATGACCTCTCT
>JAQQZY010042626.1:0-10767 GCA_030068375.1 Ostorhinchus rueppellii | reverse complement strand
AGGGAACATCAATGCTCACTAAGCATTCGGACACCACTACAAAATGGCGTGCTCCCTATATAGTGCACTATATAGGGGGTACGGAGTGATTTCGGACACAGCCAGTGTTGCTAGATTTACACAACGCAGAATGAGGTTGTGTCATTAAGAGATACCAGCAAAACAATTTGAAAATAATGATAAAATCATATTTCATAGTTTCTCCAATTGTTTCATCGTGTTATAAAGGTTATAAAGTAAATGGTCTCAATGGGACAGATTCAGCCTGTTGCATGTGGCTGACGCAGCACTTTAGTGAAGAGGACACATGGAATGGAAGTTTTGATGTACACTTAGGCCCCTAATTAGTAACACTTTTGGGAAGAGGTCTTATTATTTTCCTGGCTGTGTATATATCTGGACATCCACTTCTTCGCTGTAAAGCACTGCTCAATAATCTCAAATCTGCCTTGACGGTATTTATGGTGGCTTTGCGTGTTGTTATAGTCAGGTACAGTACATACAAGTGTTCTTCATTTTCGGTATCAATATCTGTACCATTTGCCAAGAACATTATCTCATTGTTCCACGTTTCCTTTCCATCCCACATTGCGCCCTGAGGGAAAAAACTCCTGCTACCGTTGCCTGAACGCACCACAAGAGGAGAAACACCATTTGATGTGTGCCATCAGTAAAGCTGCTTTCACCATTACCCCTCATATAGTGTCATAAAGGAGCTGGAGCGCCGCTGTGTGCTGGACGTTCACACACTATAACGGGCTCTGTGTTGAAATTGCTTTACAAGGAGCTGGCGGCGTCCCGTGGAATAAAATCTACACTCAAACAGTAACTGTTAAACAGCTGCTGGCCTCTAGTTCTGAAAATATATCCACGTCTGATCATGGGTGTTCTAGTTGCCTTGAGATGCTGAACAAACCATGCTGATACATCCTCTGTAAGAGCATGTTTCGCCTTTGGAAAAATACACGCCAGATGTGAGAATGGTGTTTTTCATCCATAATCTCTCATGGAGCTTCTAATAACACATAAAATATGGCCAAAGTGCAGACAAACAGCTTCATAATAGTCCCTTAATTATGATAATGTGAGAATGTAATTAAACGATACAAATCTACAGTGACAGAAGGTATTTCTACATGTATTCCATCTCAGAATTTGCACTTCTGGAAATTCAGTCAGAGTAAAATAATATTCGTCATCAATTTGAATGATTTTGGAGCAGCGATTCTTATATTTTAAACAGCACTCAGTCATTCCACAGAACAGAAATGATCAATCAAATGTAACATAATAGCGGAACAATGTGCGCTGTGTTTTGCACCAAAAATCTAAATAGAAGAACAAACTGTGGATTATGTCACTGTCGTTTTGTACGAGCTGGAGGACAGTTGGAAACTAGTCCCATCAAATCACACGAGATCATGATTCAGATTGTGTTTGTAATTTGACTGAAATGTGATTTAACCCAAAAATACCGTCATCCATAAAACACCATGAAACAATTATTCATATCACAAAAAAATAAGCATTTCTGGAGAATTTTATCATTTTCAATTCAGATTTTACATTTAAAATACACCGCAGATGTTTCGATAGCCATGGCAAATTACATTACATTCCAGGTCTCAAACTGGACTTTTGAGACCTCAGTGAGAGTCATCTTTTCCATCACAAATATCCTTATAACTATAACCATTCATTGCTTGAGGTCGAGAGTGTCAGAGTTTGGCTAATTCCTTGTAAAAGCTTCTATTTTTTCCAGCAGTAAAGATGATTTTAGACACATGCAAGTCATTTTTAGTGAACACATCCCATCTCATTTCACCAAAATAAAGGAGATTAACATCGATCGCAGGATGTTTTATTTTATTTTATTTTTTTTAAACTACACACATTTACAGTTTTGTGCCTATAAATCAAATTCTAATCATCTGATTTAACTTTTTCCACTTTTTAACTTCACCACATTTTTCTACTAAGCTCACATTTTTAATTCTCAAATTAAATCACAGAATAGGAATCTGAAGATGAAAGGAGCTTGACCTGCACAATTTCAATTTCTGCTTTAAATGCAGATAATTTGAGTTTTTACAGAGGAAAAAACATGAGTAATTGTCGCTAAGGATTGGCAAATGAATTACCATTAACACCTACTGATGTTCATTTCAACATTTGTTTCAACAGTACAGTATTTGTTTGGTTATAAATGCTCACCTTTGCTATTTTGACAAAATGGCTCAGTATTTCTGCTCGGATCTTCAGCGTCTGGGCGGTTAAGATTTCTCTGACCAGCCAGAAGCTTACCTAAAACACAGCAACACACATAAAAAGGATGAGTCTAAATCACAAGGTGCAGTGAAAGTGCACTGTGAGGGACAGATAAAAAAAAAAAAAAGGTCAAAACAGAGTAGCAGAAGTCCAGACTTGTACACAAAGACATACACTCCTTAGTTATGCCTATTCTTTAAGCTGGGCTGTTTTCGTGCCTACAGTTGTTGAGAGTTTTAGAGAATGCATGCATATCTGTATATAAAGAAAATAAATTTGCATCAAAACAGATTGTTTCCAAAAGATCTGTAATAAAATAACAGTGAAAAAAAACTTCTAAAAAGTGGAAATAGGATGAGGCTGATGGTTGAGTGCAGCAGCCTGTGGGCCACAGACACAGACACACAACACTACACAAGCCTCCGTTAACAAGGCCAAATGTTTCATATAAAAATAAACCACAGGATACCGGTCCTTGAGGTAATTAACTCCACTTGATTAAAAGCATTCAGATGCTTATCAAGCAGAACTGACACGTTATATAAATGATATAAAGTAGGAGAGAGGAAAAAAGGGAAATCCTGGCTTTGAAAACGTGGACACGTACCTGGTTGAACCTGCGTGTGAATGCGACCACGTTAGGGGCCAAACTGTGCTTCTCCTTCCCATTCCATCCACAGCTCGCCAACTCCTGCGTGACAACAACAAGACAAGGACACTGGTAAACCACTGTGTGAGGGTTCAGACTGAATGGGACCGAGACAGGATTTACTGAACTGATCTTAGTTTATGGAAGTTTTTTTGATTTCTTTTTTTCAGACAAAAAAAGAATTACATTTACTAAGTAGACATAATGAACTTGATGGAGTATATGATTTTAGTTTATACACTGTAACCTGCCCTGTTGACCTTTGTAGAAGTGTGAAGTATGGGTGGTCTACTGAAACGCTTAAAGTCGACTGAGCCCGTTTACATGACCATGAAAATCAGATAACTGCAATAATTAGATCTGACGCGTTTACATGCACTTAGGACACAGGTGTCAAACATATGGCCCAGGGGCCAAATCCTGCCCGCCAAAGGGTCCAATCTGGCCCCTGGGATGAATTTATGAAATGCAAAAATTACACTGAAGATATGAACAATCAGTAGTGTCAAAATCATTTTAAATCAGGTTCCACATATGATCTAAAGTGGGTCAGACCAGTAAAATATTGTTATAATAACCTATAAATACTGACAACTTCAAATTTTTTCTTCGTTTTATTGTAAAAAAAAAAAAAAAAAAGTACATTTACATGAAAACGATTACATCAACAAACGATCCTTTTACAAACAATGGGAATAACCTGAACAAATATGAACAGTCTGAAATGTCTTAAGAGGAGTAAATGCAATTTTACCAATATCCTGCCTGTTACTACATGTTTTGTGTATTTGTAATAGTTATAATACACATGTGTAAAAGATAAACTGAGGCAGAATATTGTTCAAATTGCACTTGTTATTCTTAATACATTTCAAGTTCATATTATTCAGATTTTTAAGGAAACTTTGTCGATGTAAACGTCATCATAATATGATTTTACTTTTTCCACTGTTATGATTTTACTGGTGTGGCCCACTAGAGCTCAGGTTAGGGGGAATATGGCCCCTGAACTAAAATGAGTTTGGCAACCCTGATTTAGGATATTCGATAATCAACTACCCTGGTTTAGACACTCCAGTGCATTATCAGATTTCTTATGGAGTACCTACAAATGTACATGTGATGATAGACTTAAACTTCCTGTTTGCGTCTTCCACTCATGTTTGACTACATACTGCAATTTCGTAACCTAAGTTTCCTACAATTTTAATTATTATTACACATGCAGATCTAAGAGAATGACCAGGGTTCTCCCCAGATGATGGAACAACAGCGCTGCACCAGTATACTGCTAGCTCAGCGCCGCTACACTCATTTTCAAATTTAGGGTGTTTTTTTTTTCCTATATTCCTCCGATAATTTTGCTAAAATCTACCGAAATCCATCGGGTTTGCTGTTCATTGAGGTTTTAGCATGAGGCTTTCTTCTGGGGAGGGGGGCGTGCCAGGATACGATAAATTTCTGAGGAAAACCCTGATGAAAGAAATCAGATTAACCTGTATACACGCAGGAAGACGTCAGAGTATTGGGGTGAAACTCAGGTGTGTTAATCTGATTTATCATAATCAGATTACTGCTGGTATCTGATAAAATTCCATTCCATTTATTTCAAATATGCGACAAAACATGTGAAGACAAATAAAACTTATACATATACGTGACTTTATTTGCACATTTGCAAATGAAGTCACGTATATGTAAGGAAGTATAATTTATTTAATCCCACCGCTTCCCACACAAATTGGGAAAATTGGAAATTACGCCGTTCACATGATCGCTTGAATAATCTGATAACTCAGAAATTGGATAATGATCACAGTATTCGTGTGTATGTAAACAGGGTCAGTGAAATTCTATTAGCTTTTGTATGTTTATGTGTTTTTCCACTTCCTGTTCTGACTGATAAACTCCACTTGAGCAACAATTCATGGACCCAGTGAGGACCATAAATACGAGCCACTTCATAGGCCTTCTGCAGGAAACACAAAAATTACAGAAAGCATTTCATCATGCACACAATTAATAGAGTATGAATCATACAAAAACATGGTTGGGTCAAATAATTTCAGTAATATGATTAGGTAATAAGGTGTGAGGGACTTGATGGCGTGCATCCAGACTGATTCTTGAGTCCATCTTGTACTAGAGCGAACATCAACTGGTGTCCCATGGACCAAACTGCACAATATCCTCTTGTCATATAATCGTTTCGCCATTTGGTTTGACTCTCCTAACGTTTTGGAGAGGGGAAACCTCTAATAAAACCATAAATCATCCAAAAACTTTATTCATCCTTCAATCATTTTCCAAAGCAGTTAATCCTCTGGAGGGTCTCGGGGGCGCTGGAGCCTATCCCGGGTACCATCAGGAGACAGCGGTAGACATGTCTCCAGTTTATAGCAGGGCTGGAATATACAGACAAACAACCATGCACGCTCTAATTCACATGTATGACAGACTGACCAGTTAACCTACTGAGGTGCATGCATCTGGAGTCTGGGAGGAAGCCAGAACACCCACAGAGAACTCCTGCAGGCATGGGAGAAAACACTGCACCGCTATGTTGCCTCCTGATTTGCACCACATCAATTTTGAAGTTTTGCTTTTTCTTAGAATACTGTGAAAAATCTTTAGACTTCCATCAGGTTTGTATTTTATTTTTTTATTTTTATTCTTTTATTTGTAAATCAGGATTACTGTATGTATGCATTCAGTATGTGTACAACTAGAATATACAGAATACAACAAACAAAATAAAAATTAAGAAAAACAAATAAAACAAATACATAAACAGCACTATAAAATATGAATTAATTCATCTAATTCACTTTATCATCCTTGTTGGGGATTCGGCCTCTGCATTTTACTCATCGTAATATACACGCAATACCTAGCATTAGCATTAGCATCATATGTAGTAGGATCAGTGAGTCATTAATACCACAGTCAATGGTACTGGCAGAAGATTTAAAGGGCTTATATTTATCCAAACCCACTTTTTTTAGTCTTTGGTTCATTTATTTGTGTATTTGGACCCTAATAGTTCATACAGTTTGAATTTGAACCCTTCCAAGTGCTGCAAAAATATCTTTATATTCATTTTGGAAAAAAAAAAAAAAATCAAGTGGATTTCTACAACCTGTTTGAATTCCTGCTTAATCTGTTACATTTTATAACTAGTTACATCACAACATCTGCACATATAAGGTCAAGATTTGTGACAAACATTTCTCTGAGTACGACATAACTGTTTATCAGCAGCAGCAGTTGAAGAAAAAAAGTGAAAATATGTCCAAAACTTTGAGCTGTTTAGCTAAAATGTTCAGTTGTTGGTTGTATTAACGAACACAAGTGGTTGAACGGGACAAAGAAGCACAGTCAACCACCTGGAGGGGGCGGGGCATGAAGTGGCTCATGTGCATTTAAAGGGCCAGCGCTCAAAACCACCTTTCTGGTGTCATTACTCAGAAATAGGACTGAAGATGGACCTGTGGAGTTGAATTAATGAAGAATTCAGACCCAAGCAGAGTATTTACAGTTTATGTAGCGCACACAGAAATGTTTAAAAATGCGTAATTCCATTTAAATAAAAAATAATAAATAAATTCCATTTAACAAATATATACAGGTTTTTAACAGGAGGGGAAACTGGAGGAAATCTGTGCCTTGTGGAAAAAAACAGACGAACTCAACACAGAAAGGCTCCGGTACGATCCAACCAACAGTCCTTCAAGCTGTGAGGTGGAGTTACTGTATCTGTATCACTGGGATCTGGGATAGACATAGATGATACTCGGATCATCTGAAAGGAAAGACTTTAAACTCAGCACCAAACAATAAACATGCTTATTACAACCTAGCACAAAAAAAAAAAAAAAAGCTAAGATGAACTAATGCTGCCATCATGTGCTATCTGAAAGACATCCTGTCCACTAGTAAATCCGAAATTAAAAGTGTGTTGTATTAGAGGAGTTTTGTCATCGCAGCAAAACTTAAATGGCTGACACAATTCATCACATCCTTCCACTTGGGTAAAAGAGTTTTGGATGTGTTAATTCATCTGCTACAGCATTTTTTTTCTTTTTGTAATTTCCTTTTTTTTTGCAAATTGTGTATGCTATGAAAGTGCAAAATTACCAGCTAACAGCAGCAGAATATTTATTATTGGGGATGAATACCTCATTGCTCTCTGCCATGTTGAAAACTTCATAGGTTATTTTTATCTTTAATATATCTATCCAAAATTTTTCCAGTTCCCCTGAAGAAAATATGATTTGAGGGGGTGTTCATGTGCAATTTTCGAGGTTGTCACTAGTATTTACCATAATTTGCACAGCATGTGAAGGCGGTGTATTAGGCAGAAATGGAGGAACAGGATGTTTAGAAAAAAAACAAACAGGATGTGTAATATTCTGACGGGCATAAAAAAATAAATAAAATTTAAAAAAAGCAACCCCCCAATCCTAGAAAAATTTTGGTCCAGGGGTGCATACAGTATTCCGATCCAAAAACAAATTTGCAAATGAGGAGGGGGGGTTTTACTCAGGGTCTTTATGTAGGGTACCGCCCTCTTGAGAAACACTCATAGTTCAACCGCTTGTACTACAACATGGTAATAACCGTCACAAGGTAGGACAACAACATATCCATAATTAGCACAGCTTTGATAAAGTCGTGCACCATTATTTTGCATGTGCTTTTCAAAAATGAACTGCAAATTACAGGCACACGTCTCTGTGCCTAATACTCTACATGAAGGCAGGGTAAGACTTCTGCACAGTCCTGTATTTATTAGACTGTTCAGCCTTCACTGTGCTCAGTATCCGTCAGTGGTACTGATGAAGAGATGCAGAACTATAACATAATGTCATTTTTAAACAACCACACAGTCTGATGGATAGTACAGGAAAAGAAGGAAATCATTAGACTGGGAGTGGACATGGTCTTACCGTGACAGCGCAGACTGTTGGCGTGACACTGCTTTTTTCTCATAAATGAGGGTTAAACGAGTGGATGAGCAGCCATCCATCCACCAGTGGAAATTCCCTGACCTTTATCTTTGTGCCAATTTAAATTACTTTTTTTTTTTTTGTTTTTTGCTTTGCCTCTCGGACAGTGTCCAGTATTTGACAAACTTTAATAAAAGGCCTTAACAAAAGAACATCCCGCCCTGACAGGAAAACCCCACAAAATCCAAATTCCATTATAAACAAGATTAGTTTCATTAAAGCCAATCCCACATTGGACACAGGTTCTGATGAGAAGGCAGCAGATTATTTATAGAGGGATTATTGGATGTTAAATTTAGACAGGTGACAAGAGGAAAATTGAGGTGTTTTAGGACTTCGGAAGGTTCTAAAAGCTTCAGTGTGTGCAACTCTAAAGGACATCAGTATCCTGGATACTGTTCGGTTTGGTTAAATATCCTGTCATTTGCACATGTAAACACAGTATCCCACTTTCAGTGTCCCAAATAGTACTCCCAGCAGATTTCTTTTAAGCTCACACTTTAACCGTTTCATCTATTTATCAGGTGGTTTTTTTATTCAATTTTCTTTTTTTTTTAATCTTATGCCTATACTTGTTATTGCTTCCCTGCTGTAATGCTCTTAATATTTTATGCAAAGCACTTTGAATCATCTTGTACATGAAATGCGCTATATAAATAAACCTGCATAGCCTTGTCTACATTATCCTAGTTTTCAGAAACCTAGATACCATAGCTGTCATCAACTGATAGTATCCAGAAAACAGTTGCATGTATATATTTTACACCAGTTACTGACAGTTGTGGATTACTGCACACACATAAAATGATGGTACAGAAATACAGACATGGTGACAGCAACATGAGCATCTTACTACAGGAGCGAAAGATTTGGAGAGTTTTGTCTTTCAGTGATAAAAAAAATAAATAAATATACTTGTCAGATCATATGGAAATGCACCAACAGGAATGACATCAGCTTTCCCAAAACGCACGGTACAACAAATCAGATACTGGTGGAAAACACGACACAACCGATACTAATGGATTAGCATTCAAATCAGTCACTGAACATCATGACGACCCTCTGTAGATCTTCATCGTCTTCCTCCTCATCCTATATGGTCAGAATAACATCTGGAGGACATGTTTACCTGTTTATCTCCTCTTCCGAGAGAAATCCACAACTTGATGTTAGTATTTAATACCGGTACAACTCTTATTCACTAAACAGGGCTTATTTTGTGTACCCACAGTTAGGGCTGTGCAATTAATCGAATTTTGAACACGATTTCAATTTTGTTGTCAAATGATCTCAAAACTCATAATCAAGTTGAAACAATTTATTTTCTGGTTTTTTTTTTGTTTTTTTTAACAGAATTTCTGAGAGACACGTATGCCCAATACATTCCATTCCATTGCAAAACCGCTGTAAAGTACATGTTTGTAGGCAAAATTTATTTTCAATTTGAATGTTTTGCATAAAGAATCAATAACAAGATGTTTTTTGAGAGAGAAATGCTGAATAAATGCATTGTGAAACTCAAAATTAATCATTTGAATAATCCTGATTTTAATATTGACCAAAATAATCATGGTATTGATTTTTTTTTTCCCATAATCGAGCAGCTCAACCCACAGTAACTTTAAAGTCAGATTTAATGTTAGATTAATGGAACATATGTCGTCATAAACATCATCGGTGCCTGAGCAAACCGCTGCAGTGATGAGTAACTGGGATATGAGTGCGTAGATTTCTCTGTGAACGTCATATTCTGAATATGAGCAAAACCAATTCAAAAGCCTTATACTCAGGATATTACTTTGGAAACACATTCCTTGCTCCAAAACATCTCACTGATGCTCTACCCATGTCTGATGACACTACACAGTCTAGTTTATTCAATCTAAACCAGCTGATGGACCCAATTTCCATTTTCTTTCCCGTAATATTCCAAACGTTTCCTTCAAACTTCCTGGACGTCTCTATGGAAAAACATCTGATGTCTAACGGGTAATCTAGCAGGTCTTAACTTTGCATAAGATGGTTCTGTGATTATGATTTTAAGGATTATGGGAGGTTTATCTTCTCTGAACCAGCTACTGTCTATTATGAGGCAGTGGGATGAGTTTCCAGAGAGAGAATAGAAACCCCCAGAGCTCCTTATCTGGAAAGTCGGGGCTTCGAGAACCGATGATAAAACCAAAACTCTGGTCTTCAAATCATGTATACTCCAGCGCCAAGGCAATAAATTCAATGTTAGAAGAGTCAGTCTAAAAGATTCATTATTCTTAAATCATTTCCAATACGTTTGCTCTACTTTTTTTTGTGTAAATTCAGTTACTGTGTCACTGTGACAATACTGATGTAATTATTTAGATATTTTGCAGCGAGTTTGGATGAAAATGTTCACCACAAAAAGAAGATGCTTAAATCTGTTGCAGAGGATCACAAGGAGAGCCAAACCACAAAAAATAAATGTGTACCACTGATGGCATAAATAACTTCCACGTAAACATGTTGACAGAATAACTTTTCCGAAAGACAACTGTACTGTTTACAATACAAACACACCAGCCTAAAGCTACACAGAGATGTATAAAGTACTGGAGTAGAGTGGAGTAGAAGTACAAGTGCTATACCAAAAAACTGACTAGAGTAAAAGTTGAAGTGTTCTTTAAACATCATACTTAAGTCAAAGAACTAAAGTATTCACATTTTTTTTGTACTTTAGTATTGCAAGTAGAAGTATGTAAGGAATTACTTCTCAAGTACTGAAAGTAAAATTTAAAGTAATGTGTAACTAAAAGAAAGCAGTCACAAGTTTCAGTATCTTTCTATATTTAATATTAAGGCACAACT
>JAQQZY010042599.1:0-10769 GCA_030068375.1 Ostorhinchus rueppellii | reverse complement strand
TTCCTTGACCCAGAGCGGACATATCCTGAACATTTCATCAAAATCCGTCCATAACTTTTTGAGTTATGTTGCTAACAAACAAACAATTCCACAAACACTGGCAAAAACATAAACTCCTTGGTGGAGGTAACAATAGAGACAAAAAAACAAACAAACATGTGTATTTCTGTAGTTTTCCATATTAAACATGGGGGTGTATGGGCATTGAATTGGTTTTGGAGCCAGACCCCAGTGCATTATGGCAGCTCTTGACACTTCAGTATTTACAGCTTAGCTTTGTTCAACTTTTTGGCCCATTCTTCTCGACAGACCCTGTGCACCTGATTCAAGTTTGTTCACCTTCTTGCACAACTGAGACAAAGTTTTGGATTTGTGATGATCATTCCAAATCCATAAGGTCGACTCAGACTAAGGTTTGCATCATACAAGAGAATCTTCACAGATAATCTCCCTAATCTAAAACATGCCCACACAACAAGATTTTAAAATAATTATTTATCATACACGGCAGGATAATATTAAGATTATCATGCCTAAGTGAGCAGCACAGCACCTCATGGGATCTCCTGTCATGGGGTCTCATGGGGACATAATGATGTAAACATCTGGGGAAAAACATGCAGTAGTTTTGCTTTTTAGTGGGAACATTTATGGATGAGAAAATGACCATTTTCACTGTCAGTTTTAGTATATGTTGAAAATAATACAGTATGATGTGTAAAATTAGTCTTGTTAGCATCAAGGACTAGAATGTTTGCCATTGTTTGGTCAGATTATCATCATCTCTGTCATTGGCTGATGGGGTTTCACACTGTACTGACATAATCACCCAGTTTTCAATACAAACCTGCTTGAGAATCATAGGGTTGGACCTGATAAGTCTGTGTTGTATGGGAGGTTCAACATTCAATGCGTAAATCCCTCATATTATTCATACGGGACAGTGGTACCAAATTTGGCCAGACACCATATTTGTCCTCCATATTTTGCCAGGATGGTTGAATCGGAGGTAAATTAGCCTAAAAATCCTGTAGTGTGAGCCCAGCATTAAGCCATGTTGTAACAGTCTTTGGAGGATGTTGAGCCCTATGATTATTGTACTGGTGAAAGATTCATTTGCATCCAAGCTTTGTCTTCCTGGCTTATGTGTTTAGATGAAGTTTCAAAATATCTCTTCTGATGCCAGATCTTTGTCACAGTGCTCATTTGCAAACTCCCTAGGGAACAGCCTTTCAGTTTTCAATACAGTATTTTCTTTACTGCAGATGTAAATATTTTTTGTACCAGTTTCCTAAAACATCTTTACTATATCTTTGACTGTTGTCCTGACATGCTTTTTTTTTTTTTTTTATCCTGATACACCTCATAAACGGCTGGTCCTCTGGTGTTTATATTTGTGTTGTATCATTTTGCACGGAATTCCTCCAGGGGATGAATAACAACAATTATCCAGTCTGAAGTTTCTACAGTCTAAAGTCATGACATTAATTTCTGGAAGTGTCCGAGCTATTTAAAGACACACTCTAAGAATTTGATGAATGAACTAAAAGCTGAAAAAAATCATCTCTCTGCTGTTATTGTGAAATTTCACCTCATCAAAAGGACATATTTTGGCTGACTGAGTTAACAGGTGGAATGTATATTGAAATGAAATGTTCATATATTGTAAATCTGTGAATTTCAGTTGTATTTGATGACTGAAAAACAAAACGTCCCATCTGAAAAAATGCATTTTGATGGAAAAAACAAAACAGGCTCCTTTCTTTAAGACACGATAAGATAAGATAAGATATTTTATTGATATTACTTTTTACAGATAGGATTCTGCAAGATTACAAGCTATTTTACATTTTCTCAAAAAAGTGCACTTTTCAGAAAGGAGGTTTTTCTCCTCAGCCATCAATATACAAAATGTGAATGATTTTGTGTTTTTATAAGGTATAACTTTGCAAAACAAACGCAATTGCAAATATTTGCTTCCATGTTTTGTTTTGTTTTTTTCATCAGAATAAATGTATTGCATGTGAGTGCATAAACAAGACAAAGTACAAGCTTGTCACTGGAGCTATAGCAGGTGTGTCTGACTGAATTTCCATTTGAGATGTGTTGTTTTGGGTGATCTTGATTTTGAAGGTGTGTGCACGTTGCATGTATTTTTGTCAGAACGTCTGTATGCGCATGTGCATATGTGTCTGTATGGCTGTCTGCATGCATAATAGTGTTTTCTGCTCGGCTGGCTGTGCCGGTGTACGCCTGTGTTCAGGTGGCACATGACCCTGGTTCCGCTGGGAGGTCTGTGTCTTTCATGTCCCCTGTTTAGTTCTCCCTCAAATCTGGGTCAAAGGATAAGAGAATAACCCCTATCCGCTATGGCATGCACACACCAACACACACCGACAACCCACGCTCTCTGAAAAATGACTTCCTGGAGATTTGAGTGGTAACAAGGTGGCATTGTAGAGGACACTGAAGTAGACAACTTTTAAAATTCACCTTATGTAGCAGGAGACACACTGTCCTAAATCTAGACCCTGTCACCTCTCGCTGTTAACAACAGTTATTCACTGCATCGGTTACTTATCCAATCCTTTCTCATCTCATGTCTCTGTCTCTTAACGTCTGCCTCTGTCTCCCTTGGTTTGTTTTAGTACATCTCACAGTTGACCTTGCATGGACCAGATGAGAATGCTGGATTTGCAAGTCGGCAGTCACTTGATTAGAAATGCATTGCGGCTCAGTGTCTCCTGGCATCTCTCTGTCTGTCTCTCCATTTTTCTCTCCCTCTGTCTTGCTCCTCCTCTGGTAGACTTTTTTCCTCGCCTTCACTAAATCTCTCCAACAATGCTAATGCTCTGGACCAGCTTCAACCCTCAGAGGAGGAAGAAGCCATACTGGGGCAGTTGTGCGTGTCAGTGTGTGTACAGGCGTAAAGTGGTTTGTATGTGTGGTGGCTACAGAAGATAGTGTTTGCCAAGTAACATAGTGAGCATCCTTGATCCCCTGCGTTTCTGAACAGTGGCTGCCGTTGAGGTCTTTTCTTTCTTGAGGAAAAAAAAAAAGTGTGAAGGGAAATAGGGAATTGTTCCTGCGCTGGGACACCCTGCTTCCCTCATAATTTCAGCCCTGTGGGTCTGTGACTAGGAGTGGGGCAGTGTGTGTATGTGTGTGTGGAGGATGTTAAGACCTACTGCCAGTCACAGATAAAGGCTGCAGACCTCCTACGAGCAGTGGGACACAACCATCTGGGAGGACCACTTACAGTGCCTTATATCCATGTGAACCTCTGCTGCATGCCCTCACATTCACACATACAAACTGCTCTTAAAATTCATGCTGGGCCAGGGAGGGCCATGTCAGAATGACGGAGAGGTCCCTTTGGCACACTTTTGTCTCCAGCAACTTTCTCCCGCCCCAAATCATCTGCAGACTCTTGTTCTACCACCTCCTTGTCCCCATCTTTTTTCAACCTGGCAACACACGCCCTAGAATAAAACACTGCCATTGTACATTTCTGCAAAGCACAGATATGTATAATCACAATGTCACTTCTCATTGAAGGATCCGCTGCTTTTATTTATTTTTTTATTTTTTTTATCTCAGTCAGTAAGACGTGGTTGGGTTGGATGGTGGATAAACAAAATCCAGGACTTTAGCACTGGAGACTAGAGTTCACTCCCCAGCTCATATAAGGTTTTCGATTTAGGCAATAAAAGCACTTTGGTTCGGCTTAAGAAAATATGAAGTCTTTCTCTGTGTTAAAGTGAACACTGCTGTCTTTACAGAATACTTTCCAAGCATGCGCTGGTGCCAAAACCAAACTAGAAAAAGTTCAGCGACAACCATCAGAGGATATCTCCCTGGCACAAAAAGAGGAAGAAGAAAACTTTATGGTCCATTACAGTTACATGAAATCATGGTTTGTGGTATATCCATAAATCTACAATAAACCATATAAACATAGCTCTGTTAATTTGACCATAGAGTCCAGTAGTTGCAGAAATACTGTTCTGTTCTATTTATTTAGTGGAGTCACTTAAAACATTCAATGTTTCACTTATTCAGTCAATTACACTCAATCACTTTGATTTTTTAAAAAATAATAAAATACCAATGTCATTAGAAACATTCACATCAAAACAGCAGCAGCAGGTTGATTACCATGACAATTAAATCATTTTCCTTATAAGAAACAGCTTTTTATGGACTCCTATAGCATTGTTTTTGTACGCCATCACATATTCTTTGCCGGGAAAATAATGCTTGATTTCCACAGTAATCAAGTTCTGGTCAGGTGTTGTATCTTGGGAAATGCTTTTCATCTTTATACCCTGTCTTAGTAATCTATATCCTTTAAGAGAAAATATAAACAGAGAGAAATGAAATAAAACAACAGGGGGAGACATTATCAGAACTGAACCATATGATGATAAACATAGATGGAAGAGAAGGCAGCGCTTCAATATAAAACTGATGCAGCGTGGTAGGTTTTGTAGAAAGTTTTCTTTAGTTCTTTCTGCTCTGGAAGTCAGACAGACATGCTGACTGATACATCCCCCCTCATTAAATGCCAGCAGGATGATAATAATACTGTCCTTTCTGAAAGACACCAGTGTTATTATACCTTCGTTCTACTCTCTAAAAATGTCAGAAGTGCCATGAGCAGTTATAATACTACCAAGCTGATATCCATGAATCTAAATTTTGATATGAAACACATTATTATTATTTTTTAAATATATTTTTATTTCCTTCACAGACATCAACAAATCAGTCAAATACATTTTACAGATGGGTGTTCAACAGTACAAGCAGACAGACCAGCAAGCAAAAGTCAAACAGATATACATACAAGTACTGTATATACATGCTATTAATGTATATGAAACATATTACTGTATTAGAAGCAGTGAAATCATGCATATCCATGGGCAGCATAAATATAGAATGGTAACATTGGATTTTGGGTTGAGCCAGGACAGCACACTGTTGTTTATCTGTTCTGTTACTGCAAAGATCTCTAAGCCATGTGTCATCAGACATTCACCAAACTATCCACATAATTCTTTCAACACAGCCATAGACCATTCCCTTTCTACTGTATATCGTACGGATATTGGGAATTCTTCAGTACTACTAAAAACCACTCACATTAGTTGAAATTAGAATTATTATACTCACATTTTTCAATTAACTACCCGCATAAGAAATGTACATTCTATTCTATTCCACCTCATGTTGGATAAACTATTTTCTTCACATGTAACTCAACCTGGCTTTATTTTGAACAGCCCATGATGTAGCTTTAGTTCAGAGTTTTTTCAGTGAGCAAACAAATGAATGCTCATGTTTACCTTTTCTGGGTCAGTTTTTTTGTGTTTCTTCTTGTTTCGGATTTGTTTACAGCACCAACTGCAAGGTTGGAGTGCAATATCTCCCACAATGGTAAGCAACATGCACACAGAAAAGACAAAATAAATATAGATGTGGTAGGAGTGAATATGGCCAGCATTTTTGGCATCTCCTCTTTAATGGTTCAGGTGTTGATCCCCTTCTCTCTTTACCGAAGTAGCCATGAAAAGTGAGAGCAGGAATTAGACACAGAGCTATCCTGGGAAATTACCCTGTCGACAGACGGCACATTGAGACTTCGTTAGCTCAACCACCCAACCTAGTGCCTCTCCAGCCTGATCGAACAGAGCAACTCTCCATGACAGAGTAAACAAAGCAGAATCACAGGGATGATGAAGAAAAGAAGGGTTTTTTTCCATGTGATTCAGAAGCTGTAAATCCCAAAATACCCTTGAGTTTTTGTGTGTATTTGCTCCTGAGTGTGTTTAATTGAAAACATCTCAGTGCAATTCTCTTTATTAATTGTCTGTGTGCGCATATTTATCCTTCAAGTGTATTTATTTATGTATGCATTTTATATGCAAATGTGGCTGTCTGCATGCAGTGCACCTGTATATAATATGTCTCTATCGATACCTTCCATATAATATATTTCTGTGTTTGGGTGTTTGAATTCATGCAAATATTTGTGAGTGTGTGTGTAAGTGTGTGAGGTGTGTGCCTTTCTGTATATCTCTGTGTGTGTTTCTTTGTGTGCTTCAGGCAGCGAAGAATGTCTGTGTTGCGGAGAAAGAAGAAGCAGAGGAGAGAGGTGTAAGTCAGAGACTGCAAGTAAACAACCTGCAGTAGCTACAGTTAAGTGTCAGTCTTCCTCCCTCTCCTCCCCTGCCTCCCTGCCTCTCCTTTACTTTTCATTCCTGCACTTAAACAAACATACACACACGATTGTGCTGCCAAGTTACTGAAGAACTCATTCAACAAACTTCCGGGCCTCGTGTCTCCGCTCATCTTTTTGTACCTAAATTGATAATTGAATTGACTATCGCCGTGTAATCAATTAGGGTGTTCATCCCCGGCTCTGAATCAAACAGTTAATTGGTTTGTGCCACAGAGAGGCAGAGACAGAGAGCAGACTGGTGCAGGAGGGACTACTGGATTACTACAGATGGGCTCTCAGACCTATTTGCATTGTGTGTTACTTTAAGCCTTGATTGCCTAGCTGGTTTAAAAATTGCTTGGGTGCGAACAGCACACAGGTTGGGATTGGACCTCAGTGACAAATCCAGCCTGTTTTATGGAGGAGGGCAAGAATAAACAGAGCACACACAGCAGGTTATCTCTCCACTTTGATCACAATCTTTCAGACAGATGCATGCAGGTTTCTCTTCCATTAAATACCCTTTGTTACTTTTTACCCAATGTCCGGAAAAATTCTTTGCCACCTGCAGTCAGCACTGCTTTGTCTGAGCACACAGAGAGCAAAGCATTTCAAGTCCAAACAACCCTGCAGTATTGATCCACCCCACACCTTATTCCATTTTATCCTTTAAAACATGCCTTTTCACTCGGTTGACTTCTATTCAAAGCTATCCAGTGAGACCTGTGTCAATGGGGAAGCTTGACTTCATTCCATAGCTCTGGAAGCCCCCCTGGGGCCAAAGCATAGGCTGCTAGACCATGACAGGCAGGGGGCTAATAGGCCGGATAGGATTGGATAAAAGAAGTGGGGGGGTTGTTGCAAAAAAAGTTTTAAGACCAGGACACCGCCATCTGCTTTTGTGGTGATGAGCATCAAAGCCTGAAGGAGCCCTGTTGGGTCCCTCTTTCAGATGGCCGTCCTACATATGGGCTTCATATTTCACTAGGACAGACAGTCAGCTAGGCCCATTGGGCCACAGCCGAGACCGTTATTCTCTCTCCCTGCATGGTTTCCGGCCTTTGAGAAGAGCAGCAAGATTACTTTTATTTCTCCTGAGAAATGTGGCTAATAAATGACCAGGCTTGACCCAGAGGATTTGGGCCTGCACCCCATCTCACTAAATGAAGGTACGGCAGACGAGGGGCTCTGTGGGTATGTTACTGTAGAGAAAAATGTTATAGAAATGGGTCAGTGCATGGCTGCAACGACATGCTCCCAGGGTGATTAATTATTGAGGTGACTAATACTACATTTGGCTGGCAGCAACAGGGGCTTCAGTCCACATTGGTGGCACCGTAACAGTAATCAGCCCTGCTGCATCTTTTATTTCTATCTCGCCTATTCACTTCCCCTCGACTTCCCCTTAATTTCCACTCTTTTTGTTATTTTGCCCTTACAGATTTCTGTTTTCCTTTTGTGTCTTTCCCACTTGACGAACACAGACCTCATTATCTAATTATGCCCTTTCACTCATTCTCAGTATCTCTGCTTCTCCCTTCCTCTGCTTCTTTCAGCCCCTTCTCTTGTTTCCCATCTCTGTGTCTGTCAGTGGTATAGCCTCTATGAGGCATATCGGGGGATAAGTGTACTTCTTGATAAGAAATGTGAAGGCCAGACACATATAATATCAGTGCTGATGGAAACCAGCCACTCTTGTCTAACTCTGCTTCTCCTTTGCTTTTTTCTAGATTTTTTTCTGCCTCAAGGTAGCATATGGCATTCTCTCAGACTGCTGGACTCGTTGGCCTCCCACACAACACTGTGCATCCATCTCTCCCTCACTCACAGCTCCTTTATGGGCTCTCCAACAGTTATTTTCTCCCGTACCCCTCTCCCCTGATACCGTGCAGAGCCCCATCCCTCCACATTCTATTTCACACAGCCACACTTCAGTGACGTTCACTGCAGAGATGGCTCAGGTCTGGCAGTTGGTGAGAGGAGGGCGGTCGAGTCTGGAAGGCACAGTCATTAGTTAAATATTAGCCAGACTGCGCTCTATTCCCCCAACATCCAGGGGAGGAGTGCAAGAGTCATACCCTTCCAAAACAATGGGCCATAAGGGGATGGCTTTGTGCCCTCATGCTCAGATATATGTGCAGCAACACATTAACACACACACATACTTCCAAACTCATACAGATGGTGTTCTCTTTGTTGTATATCTTGTAAGTAAAGTACAGTGCATCATACCCCTTGAGAGATGTGTTAACCTTACCGTGGTACAAGCAGAAGGTGTAACATCATTGAAGGCGGGGTCACAAACAACAATAGACAAGACCCGCATTTACACACTGCTCAACAAAGAAAAAATACAAATGAACATAGTGAGTATGTGCTGCGCCTGCAGATGTATTAAGTCTTAGGTGAGGACACAAAGTTAGGTTCTATAATAAAGTTGAACAGATGGTTAGAGTCACTGAGAAAGTTGTGTACACAGGTATTTACTGCACATTTATATATTATAGCTAAAGGAAAAGTCTCTACAGAATGATGCCAAATGCAGTAACAACCATTCCTTCCACCATAAAAGTCACAGCAAGTAGCTGATAAATACATGGAGGAGGGTATTGCCTGTGCTGGTACTACTGACATGGAGCTTCAACATCTGTAAATTACAACTGAGTAGCTGTTAGCATTGTTTCTAAGTTGATATTCCTGCGTAAACCATAAGGAAAAACATTATTCTCAAAATGACCAGCCTGAATGGAATAAGTTCTAAAGATTACTGTTGTGTGTACTTTGTTTTGCCTCTGGATAGAAATTAGTTCTTTGGTGTTTATAATGAGAACACTGTGAATACCATATTGGTCAGAGTTTCAGGTCTTGCTAGGGGTAGTGTGCTGTGTGTGTGTGTGTGTGTGTGGGCTCATGTTTCTCTCATGTTATGAGGACACAACCCTATCTACAGAGGTGCATTGTGGGGACAACACTCGCTTTGCAGAGACATAAAGCTGGCTCCCACAGTGTTAATCATTAAATCTGAGGTTTGAGGTTAGGTCGAGGCATGTTGTCGTGATGATTATGGTTGGTATTGTAAGTCAATCTAAAATCCTTTAAAGGCTTGAAAGACATGTGTGTCTCTAAGGCAAGTTGGATGGTGTGTGTGTGTGTGTGTGTGTGTGTGTGTGTGTGTGTGTGTGTGTGTGTGTGTGTGTGTATGTGTATGTGTGTGTGTGTGTGTGTGCCACAGGGTGCATGTATGTGGTGCATAGGATTCATGCTGTTTGTGTGGTGAAGGGTGTGTGGATCTCACGCTGTGAGACTCAGAGATCATCTCTGCTCTGCCCAGGAGGCCTCTGGTCCGACACCAGCTCTCTCAACACTCTCTCCTCATGTTTTCCTGCTTCCTTCTCCTCTTTTTGCTTGTTGTATCTCTATTGTCTTCAACTTATATTAGAAAACAATTTCTTCAGATGTGTAACAAATGGGGGAAAATGTTCCTGTATTAATCTCTTATTAACCTTCAATTTGAGTGGCTTATAAGGTCCAAAAAAATGTTATTCCTGGTTTCCTACATTCATAATAAAAGCCCATAGACTGATTTCTACATAGAGACTTCTAGTTGGCTTATCTGTCACAAACCAAAGGATGAGATTTATGCTTACCCATAAGTGTCTCAGTTACACTACTCTGCTCCTCTACAGTGGTCACAACAAGAAAACCACCTATTAAAACAGAAACTGAGTCCACCAACATCAACTAATAACCACTCCCTCAAACACACATTTTACTTATAAACATTTAAACATAATAAGGTGGATAAAAAATGTGTTTGGGCCTATCATATGATGTAGAATATATTGAGAGTGAGTATAAGTAAACGTGTATTTACAACAGTGTTTTGCCTTCATGACTTCCAAGACATATTTCAATAGAATTTTTTCTTTGAGTTGTTTTTGCGTGTCTTTATTAGTGTGCTGTAACCTTACATAATTTCCTACATGTGTTTCAAGTAAATAAAAGCAGATGTCCCTCAGACTGAAAACACAAAATAGGTGCTTGAGGTCAGATTGAGGTCTAGTAACTTAGGGGCACTTTACATGGCAACTCTGTGGGCTGAAAAACGCAAAATATTTTATCATTTTATCATATCGTTTAGATGGTAATGGTGTTTTTTTTTTGGGGGGGGGGGGGTTGAAAGCACAAAAAAGTGAAACCACGCTTCAGAGTGGAAATCTTAAAAACACTCCACCCTCGCATCATTGTGTAAAGGATGAAAAGCAAGAAACTGTGCTGCTACTCACACAGAAATGACGTAACAAGCATGTGACAGGACCGCAAAAACAAGTAAACAATATGTTGAGCCCTGCGATGAAGGTTCAACTTTCCCTAGCCACTGTAATTTACATCCAAGAGTCCTTTCAGCAGCTGATAAGAATCCTGATAGAGAGTAGTAGAGAACAGAGATGAAGAATTAACTATGGTCTACAAATTCTTGACGCACCAATACAGAGGAGGCGACCTAGACAGCTGTGGATGTGACCTGGGAGGACTTCTCATG
>JAQQZY010042556.1:0-10771 GCA_030068375.1 Ostorhinchus rueppellii | reverse complement strand
CTCACTCGTGAACAAGACCCCGAGATACTTGAACTCCTCCACTTGAGGCAAGGACTCTCCACCAACCCGGAGGGGGCAGGCCACCTTTTTTTAGACACATGTGTCTAATGTTCTTCTAATAAAGGCCTACGGACAGATTAAAAAAAAAAAAAAAAGGTAGATGGCAGAACAATGTTATGCTAAACCTCGCCCACTGTCTGAAAGAATGAGGAAATCAAATAGTGTGTGGGTGAAAGTGGGTGGAGTCAGAGAGAAACTGGATTGAGAAAAACCTGCTCCCGACCAGGTTTGGTTCATAGAGTCTGTTTCTATGGTAGCTGTCCCAGAATTTGGGTTACCTCCCATTGTAAAATGGAAAACACAGGGTTTCCCTCATTTCAGGGTTAGAAAACTCAGAGTATTCAAAAAACCGGATTGGTGAAATAGACCCCTGGAACACACCTAGAACACACCTGGAACCCACCTTAAACGCACCTAGACAATACATGAAACACACCTGTAACACACATAGAACATACCTAGACAATACCTGAAACAGCTGGAACACAGGGCCAGGTTCTGATATGTGAAGTTTTGATGTCAGCTGTTTTCTGTTCAGGTTTCTATAATGTGTCCTCCAGAGGAACCCCTTAGATCTTCAAGGGGGTCAGAGGTCACTGAGCTGATGGAGCTGAAGAGATCAGCAGCAAATCTGGAAACAGAGCTAAATCAACTGCAGGCTCTGGTGAGAAGAAATGCTATTACTGCTCTTTACTTCCATCTTCTATTGTTTGTCCAGGTCTGGGTTTTGAGTTCAATAGCCTATAAAGTCTAAATCATTCCACCACTTGTCAACAAGACTTTGAGATCCTTCAACTTGTCCAGTTCAGACATAAATCCTTTTCCACCACAGTTGTGATGGTTGAGGTGTTGGACTGTCACTCTTTAACTTGTACTGTGTGGTGTTTGTGCAGAATGTGATGCTGGAAGCTTCAGCGCTGCAGAAATCCCAGTCGTATGTCCTGCAGCTAGGTGTCCTTCAGGAGAGAGCAGATGTTCTATGCACAGATCTGGACTCTGTGCTTCAGGCTGCAGCTCAGAAGGCAAAGGACCATGAGGCCCTGCTGGACATCAAGAACCAGCTGGAGGCCGAGATTAAGGACTACAAGAGGCTGTTGGATGGACTGAACCTCCAGAGGTAGGAAACTGAAACATCCAAGTCCAAACAGTGGCTCCATGGCCCAACATCCACTCAGTATTTGTCCTCATTATCTTTATGCTTTGTCATTCACAGGGTGCCAAATGCCAATCCTGTGGTTGCACCTTTCCACGAGGCCCTCATTCCTGCTAGAAGAAACATCCCAGTTAGAATTCAGAGAGGAAAAGTTGAGATAGCTGGAGTTCAGCCAGTCTCCAGAGGCCACATTAGTCTTTCCAGACCTCAACCTTTAGAAACAGTGACCAGATTTCAGCCAGTTCATTATCTGCATGGTTCACTAACTGGTAACAAAGTCAGTTTTCCTTCAACGAAAAGCCTGAATGTAGCTGGTAGGCAGGATAAGAAACAACTGAAAGTAAACCAAGAAACAACACAATGTGGACAGGTAGTTCCTTCGAGGTCAGTGGATTCAGTGGAAACTAGTAGGGATGGAGATGAAGGTCCCACTGCAGTTTTTGACAAGATTGGATCTGATGTTTATAAATCTGTGGTTTCTCAGGGCAATGACTCAGTGGAGGAGAAATTCCAAGTCCTAAGATTAGATCAGAGGTTGTTGTTGTCTGATGTGTCCTTAAGTAAAAAAGTCACAAAGAACAAAGATCCAGGATTAGGAAAACCAGAGGAACTCCAAACCAGTAGTAAAACTGTGGTCTTTGAAAGCAGCATGACACAAACGCCCAGAACTGAGCTTAGAAAACCATCTGTGGAAGGAAACTCCGGGTCTGAGGATTCTCAAGTCTCAGGCGAGGTGTCTTTGGTGGATGAAAAAGACAAGAAAGGGCCAGACAAGATGGACGAAGAAGAAAAGGTGCGACTAGATGATATTTCCCATGGTGTCAGATTAGATCAGAGTTCACTCTCTGATGTGTCTATGATTAAACAAGTCACAGATTCACGGTCAGGAACATCAGCTGGTCTCCAAACAAATGCTAGAACTGCTATCAGTGGAACCAGGGATCTTCTTAATACAGAGATTGTTGTGATTTTGTCTGAGACATCCCAGATGGATGAGAAAGAGATGATAAGAAAGGAAATGAAGGATGAAGAAAAACAGGTGGTAGTTGGAGGTAGTTCGCAGGATGTAGGTCCAGAGTCAGAACAACCAGCTGATCTCCAAACAATTGTTAAAACTGGTGTCAGTGGAACCAGGGATCTTCTGGATGCACAAGTAGAAATGTATTTAACTCAGACAGTGAAAACTGAACTTAACGAACCAGTCACTGAGAAAGACAAAAATGTTAAAGAAAAGAAGGTAGAAGAGTTTGTTGCTGAAGGTCCTTCACTGCCCCTGAAGTTCAACCAGAGTTTGTCTGATTCATCTGTGACCAAACAGAGTGAAGTCACTGAGTCAGGGACTCAAACCACGACATCTTCAACTAATACAAGTACAGAGATCTTGAGCGAAGAGAAGCATGAAGTGTTAGCAGACAATGGTATTAAGAAAATAGAACAGGAAGTAGTTGAAGGTACCTCCCATGCTGTTAGTTTAGGTCTGGGTCTGTCGTTAAAGGGTGAGTTGATTGGTAGGAAAAATAAAGTCACAGAAGATGAAGATTCAAAGTCAGAAAAAACAGCTGAACTTCAAACAAATGTTCCAACCAGCACCAGTAGAACCAGGGATGTTCTCAGCACAGGTGTAGGACTACACGAGTCTGGTGCACCAGCTGGTGTTCTGGTCATGAAAGAAACTGCAGCAGTAATTTCATCTTTGTCCAGTGAGGTATTAGATAAGGATGAAAAGGTACAAGGAAAGAAGGGTGGAGAAAAACAGGTGGTGGTTGGAGGTAGTCCATATTATGCAGATTCAGGGACAGGAAGGCCACCTAATCTGGGCCCAAGAGAAGAAATATGTTTGAAACACACAATGAAAACTGAACCTAATGAACCAGTAACTGAGAAAGACAAGAATGTTAAAGAAAAGAAGGTAGAAAAGGTTGTTGCTGAAGGTCCTTCACTGCCCCTGAGGTTCAACCAGAGTTTGTCTGTTTCATCTGTGACCAAACAGAGTGAAGTCGCAGAGTCAGGGAGTCAAACCATGACTTCTTCAACAAAGTCAGAAAGACCAGCTGAACTTTTGGTGTTGTCCTCAGGGTCTGAAGATTCTCAAGTCTCAGGTGGGGTTTCTTTGGTGGATGAGAAAGACAAGAAAGGGCAAGACAAGATGGATGAAGAAGAAAAGGTACGACAAGATGATATTTCCCATGTTGTCAGACTAGATCTGAGTTTGCTCTCTGATGTGTCTATGATTGAACAAGTCACAGATTCACAGTCAGGAACATCAGCTGGTCTCCAAACAAATGCTAGAACTCCTATCAGTGGAACCAGGGATCTTCTTAATACAGAGATTGTTGTGATTTTGCCTGAGACATCCCAGATGGATGAGAAAGAGATGATAAGAAAGGAAATGAAGGATGAAGAAAAACAGGTGGTAGTTGGAGGTAGTTCGCAGGATGTAGGTCCAGAGTCAGAACAACCAGCTGATCTCCAAACAATTGTTAAAACTGGTGTCAGTGGAACCAGGGATCTTCTGGATGCACAAGTAGAAATGTATTTAACTCAGACAGTGAAAACTGAACTTAACGAACCAGTCACTGAGAAAGACAAAAATGTTAAAGAAAAGAAGGTAGAAGAGTTTGTTGCTGAAGGTCCTTCACTGCCCCTGAAGTTCAACCAGAGTTTGTCTGATTCATCTGTGACCAAACAGAGTGAAGTCACTGAGTCAGGGACTCAAACCAGATCAATGAATGCGACTATAAAGATCTTGAATGAAGCAAATATTTATGAAGGGACACCAGATAATGGTTTCCATGACACCAGTGACCTAAAGACCTGTCCTTCAGAAGTCGTTAGGGAGGTCGTAGCTCAAACAGGTCAAGATGCTAAAAAATCCATAAGTCTGACAGATTCTGGTGTAGTTTGTGTGAGTTCATCAGAGCCTGAACCTGATGTAGACCCAGTTTTAAGCCCAAAAGAAGTAGAAATAGACCTGGACACAGTTGAAACAGAAGAGTTTATGATGGACGAAGTGTTTTGTCCAGTTGATGTCAAAGATTGTCCTGAGTTACTTCTAGATCCAAGTGGCTCAGAGATGTTTCTGTTCCAACATGACTCAGAAATTTGTTCAAATGATGAAGATGATGATGATGAATTCTGTCTAACTGAGGCAAATGTGAATGTGAGACCAGTGGAAAAGTACATTCTGTCAACTAAAGAAAGTCAGTCATTATGTTTAAGTGGAGAAGGAGATGTATCGGATGAGGACAGGAACAGGAAGGTCATGGTTTCAGTGGAAGTCAGGAGCAGTTTTGGATCATTTGTGGGAAATGACAGAGATTCAGAGCTCGTTGAGGGGATCATCACAGACAAAGAGGAGCAGCTTGGCTTTGGAAGTGACAGAAACAGTGGTAATGCTTGTGGCTTTGCAGATAAAGTCTTGGGTCCAGGTGTGATTGAAGGAGTATATGTAAATCGTGGCAGCATTGATACCACAGCAGGTTTTGGTAGCAAGGCTGGTAAACCATCAGGTAGGGTCAGTAGTAAAGTGGGAAGTGTTGACCAGACAAATACTGAAAGAAGAGATTATCATTTTGCAACCAAAGTACCTACTAAACAAAATGTGAGGGTTGGGAGCAGAGCGAGAGCAGAACAGATGGTCTATGGAGGACAACCTGGATGTATGAGCAGTGGTGCAGGCAGATCCAGTGTAAACAGTGCAGAAAGCAGAGAAAGTCCATTTGTGACTAAACAACTGCCAACAAGTCCACAAGGAGCAGCAACGTTTAGCAGGAGAGGGAGTGGAGACTGGATGGTTTATGGTGCACCTACTGGAGGTGTAAGCAACCATCCCAGCAGCACAGAGTCTACACACTTACCAACAAGTCCATTAGATAAAGGAAGAATTGGCAGGAGGGACAGTGGAGAGTGGGTTCTTTATGACAGGAACAGACTCCAGAGTGCAGAAAGTGAAGGTAGTCCACCAGTGGTCATGCAACTGCCAACCAGTCCACCAGGACCAGGGAGGTTCAGTAGTAAAGGCAGTGGAGAACATGTACTGTACGGTGGCAGTCTTATACGGAGGAACAGTTTTGATGGCACATGGGTAGAAGGAGGACTGCCACTGATGACAAACCTTCCTGAACCTTGGTCTGGTAGAAGAGGAAGTGGGGAGGGGGTGGTTTATGGAAGTCTGAAACGTACGTGCAGCAGTGACATTGAACAGTTCACAGCTGAATCCCCTCATCTAATGAGTCCACCGGGGACAGTGAAGTTCAGGGAGGGCAGTGGAGACTGGGTGGCTTCTGGCAGAAATGATGAAAGAACGCCGGTAACCAGACAACGAGCCACCAGCTCATCAGGAGCTCCAAGGGCAGGGAGGTTCAGCAGCAGGGAGGAGAGGGAGCAGAAGGTTTATGGAACTAACCCAGGGGTTGTGGTCAGGCGCAGTGGAAGTGTAGGAAGTGGCAGCAGATTAACTAGGTCAAGCAGTAGTGGAGGGTCAAGTAGCAATCGCAGGAGCAGCGTGGGGAGTGTAGGGCGACCGGGCGGGGGGGCGATCATCAGCACCAACCGAGCGCCAAGCCCCGGGGGGAAGATGAGCTTCAGCGGAGGCAGTGGTGGGTGGTTGACCAGTTCGACAGCCACAGCCAAACGCATCAGCAGAGCAGGAAGCAGCGACAGGCTGACTGGGGGTCGGGTCCGGAGCTTGTCAGTGTCGGGCGGCGGAGGAGGGAGGGTCATCACCAGCAGCAGCAGGAGCACCGGCAGCGCCACCGGGTCCAGGTCCAGCAGGGACCGGATCAGTGTCTGCAAGATGGCAGCGATGTCGATGTCAGTGGCGGGAAAAGAGAGGAGTCAGGACCAACAAAGACGACATCAGAGGGAGGCGGAGCTGGCGCCGGATGGTGAGGAAAACAAAAAAAAAGTAGAATTGACAGGATGAGTTCATTCATTATGTAAAATTAGATTTAAAAAAACCCCAATCATCATCAATAACCAGATCAATAATATGAACTGATCGATCACCGTTTATCATTAGAAGGAAAAGCCTCGTTTTGTTGTCACTTTATTTAATGGCTTTAAAACATTAATGAACAAACTTATGAAATAAGTCACTTATTAACGGAAAATAAATGTTTGTCGATGAAACATGTTCAATATATTTTCACCATATACTTAACGAATAAAAATCCAGTTTATCTTGATTTATTCATATAAATGATCAATCGCAGCTTCTGTCAATAATGATAATAATAATTATACCAATTAAAATGTTTGACGTTAAAGTGATTTTTCCTTGTGTTAAAAATGCTCAGTTTGTCATGTTTGTGTTTTTTGTCAGTTTCGTCTGCTGCTGTCCAGCGCTGGCTGACCTCTGGTGACCTCAGCGCCGAACCAGACAGACCCGATGGCAGCGCCTGATTGGATGAGAGGCAGGAAGTGGGCGGAATCAATGGAGTAAAAGTGTAGTTTTACCACAAAAACAAACACGACTCCATCTTTTTCTATTCTTTTCTTTTTTGTACTTGTTTTTTTTAACCACACAATGACGCTGTTTCAGTAAATAAATAAACTATATTGAATCTAAGAAGACGTAAATCAGTTAAAATCATTTTATTGTTATATTTATAACTTTATTAAACACAACATTAACATGATTGATTAAAAACCAAAATACCAACTGTAAAAATATGATCAGTGATTTTTCTGAATTCCTTCTGTTTTATTAATAAATTGCATTTATAAACACTTTCATTCAGTGGAATCTCAAAATGCAAAAAAAAAAAAAGAAAAACATGAGTGGAGACATCTGACGCCACATGTTTCTGTATTTCACAGCCATATGACAGTTTTTCTCAGATATTTTACATGACTCTTAATGACTTTCATCAAACTGTTCAACTTTAAGTTCTTTAACTTTTACTGCTTTTAAATTTCCACATTTTTCACTGTGTTTCCAAAGTTTCATGTTCATGTTTCTCATATTAATCATAAAATAAATACACCTTGAACATTTTTTGTGTCATTTGTGCATTTTATCCAATAAATCTGATGTAAAACTATATTCTTTTTTTTAACTGTCTTTACTGTTCAGTTTAACTGTTTTATTTCTTATTTCAGTTGATTTTCAACAGTTTTCACTTCAAATAGTTCAAATAAACAGAAATGAACTTCACTGAATATTTTCTACTTATTGAAAATAGATTTAATATGTTGACTGAATGTGTTGAAGTTAAAAAGAGTCAAATAAACTAAATATTAAATTTTTCTTAAAAGAAACGAAATGTTTGAACTCATTTTGTAAAACGTGGTCTTTCATTAATAAAAACCTGTTTTTACAAATAAGTCCATTACATTGAAATAAATGTGACATTTGAATCCAGGGACCAGCAGGGGGAGCTCTGATCCAGAGGGTCCATGCTGGTTCTAAGTGTGTTCTGGTTCCAGACTGACCCCTGCTGCATCAATACTACACAGAACCTACAATCACCTCAGAGAGGCCTGGATCCAGAACCAGGACCCTCTGATCTAGAACCAGGACCCTCTGATCCAAAACAAGGACCCTCTGATCCAAAACCAGGACCATCTAATCCAGAGCCAGGACCCTCTGAACCAAAACCAGGACCCTTTGATCCAAAATCAAGACCGGGTCCCTCTGCCCCAGAACCATGACCAGGACCCTCTGCTCCAAAACTAGAAACCTCTGATTCAGAATCAGGACCCTCTAGTGCAAAACCAGGACCATATGCTCCAGAACCCTCTGATCCAGAACCAGGACCATCTGATCCAGAACTGACAGCAGAACCCATCCCATGGTTGTTTTGAGTCCCGTATAGTCCATTTCATTCATGAGTCGATAATTATAGACTTTAACTGGCCACATTTACTCCTCCTCCTCCTCCTTCTTTAACAGACGTTCTAACCTTTGTCTGAGTTTATTTAATCTTATATATACATAACAGAACTTATTAATAATAGAAATGATAAAACTTTGGATTATTGATGTTCAGCTGTCCGGAGGAATACCACAGAAGAAGAAGGTGGTCTCTGGTCCTGGCCCTGATCTTGGCCTTTCTTTGGTGGTTTTTCTTTTCGTCCACTTTCACCTGTGGTTTTTCTTCGGGTTTGAACCTGATGGTTTTTTGCGGCTCTTTCTTCTGAATCCTATTGGAACTCAGTTCCATTTATTTCATTTTATTATTATGATGTTTATTTGTTTACTGACGTTGTTCTTAAACTGGTCACAGATGGACATGTCCCTGAAATGGATTGGCTGGTGCTTCAACTGGTTACTATGCAACGGTGTAGATGGACACAGATCAGACCAGATCAGAGTTGGACCCAGACCAGAGTTAGAACCAGATCCAAACTCAGTGACTGAAGCTGAAATAAAGTGTCTGTGTTTGATTGACATCTAGGTGAACCACCCCTGTTCCCTGATGCTGTTGAAGCCCCGCCCCCAGGTGTTATGTCAATGTGTTATGTAATCTCTGCAGGGTCCTAGGCTGTGATTGGCTGCTGAGGGGGCGTGGGTCAGCCCAGGGGCGTGGACGTGGATTACATGACAATAGTGGTTGTGATTTCTGACATGTTGAACGTCTTCCCAGAACACACTCTGGGTCCTGGGGTTCATGGGTCAGTGTTAAACAGAACCACAACCAGAACCTCAGATGGACTGGGCTGGTCCAACACTGGCCTTCATCCTCATCTTCATCTCTGTCTTCGTCTCTTTCTTTGTCTCCATGCTCATCTCCGTCTCCGTTCAGGGTGTGGTTCTGATGAATCTGTGGTATCTCCTCCCTCAGGCATTTCTGTCCTTGTCATAAATCAGTTCCTTTTGTCTTCGTCTTTGTCTTGATTTGACGTCCATCTTTCATCATCATCATCAAACTGTAGGTAACTGACATGAGAAAAGCTCGTCTCCAACATAAACACAGTTTAACCCTTTAATGGAACCAGCGTCCAGGACGGATTTAGAACAGAATTTAATTTAATGAAGGAAATGTTTCATGTTTTTGAAATACATTTATACAACCAATCATTTTCCTTCATTTTGAGGCTCCTCCTCCTTCTCTTCTACATTCTCCTCTTCTTCCTCCTCCTCCTCATGTGGTTGAATGGTTTTTAAATGTCGTAGTAATTACAGATGTCACGTCTGATCAGTATCATTCATTATGGGATCAGCTGATAATGAGCTGAAGTTCAGAACACTGAACTCAGAGATCGGAGACGTTGGCAGCAGATGAAAAGAAGCATCTGTTCTTTTACCTCTGGGTTCTACATCAGAGAACATGTTCTATCCACATTCAGTCCAGGTTCAGACCACATGACAGATGTTTCAGTCCAGTGTGGACACAGTCCAGTTTAGTCCACTTCTACACCTCTGTAACCACTTCATGAAAGTGTAAAAAGTTTTTTTTACGACCTTTAACAGTTTTTGGGACATTTTGCTGTTTCCATTACAGTTTCATTTTGTGTATTTGTGGAAACCCGGTTAGTATTGAGCTGAAAATCTGAAAGAACACATTAGAAATGTTCATAAATATCTGAGTCGTGCTTGAAGCTCATTCATTGGATTTAATCACTTGCTCCTTGTCCCATTTCTAACAATTCCTGAAAATTTCATCCAAATCTGTGCAGAACTTTTCAAGTTATTCTGAACACAAAAAAACAAACAAAAAATAAACAAACAAACAGATAAACGCCAGCAAAAACGTAACCTCTTTGGTGGAGGTAATAAAGAGTGATGAGCACAGGAACACATAAACATGTGAAGTAGAGCCAGACTGGACCTGATCCCCCTGATGCTAAAGGTCACTGTTTCAGGGGCAGAGTTTTATGGATGAATTAAAAAAAACACTTTGAGCTAATTAGTGTTAATATGACAAACAGGTTTTATTAGTGACACAAGAAAAAAAGTTTGAAAAACAGAAGAGAAGACTGATCTGATCCACACAGGTGTCTGGGTCTGGGTTAGGACCAGGGTCTGGGTCTGGGTTCGTCTGTTTCAGTTTAAGTTTCTTGTTTTTTCTTTAATCCAATACATGTAAAGGTTTGTCAGTGCATCAGTCAGGTCACAGTTGAATGGATTTCCGCTTCGTTGCGATGCCTTCTGTTTGTCGTATGTTCACCTGAGGCAGGACTTGACCCCTGACCCATGACCTCTGACTCCTGACCTCTGAAGGCCGCAGTTGGACCACAGTTCAGTTCAATATTTCACACACCTTTAAACCAAACAAACTCGTTGACATGATCTTTGTTACTGACTGCAGGAGAGTAGGTTTGGGTGTTGCACATACCTGCACTGCGCCTGCAGCTGCTGCATGATGGGAACATGCCTGCAGCCCAATACCACACAGCTACGCCCCACACACAAAACTACGGTAACCCCCGTCATTAACACCGACAATGGCATCCAACGAGTAATGACAGTGATTAGAGATGACACGTCTGGATCTGTGATGGATGAACCTGAGGTTAAAGCAGGACCAAGAAAAACCACCACAGAAGAAGAAGAAGAAGAAGAAGAAGAAGAAGAAGAAGAAGAAGAAGAAGAAGAAGAAGAAGAAGAAGAAG
>JAQQZY010042489.1:0-10774 GCA_030068375.1 Ostorhinchus rueppellii | reverse complement strand
CCGGCGGTTGGATTAAAAAAAAAAAAAAAAAAAAAAAAAAAAACTCACTTCATTTGCGGGGCGGGTCAAATAATTCTGCAAAAGTGGACCCACATGTTTAAAAAAAAAAAAAAAAAAAATAGACTCACAGACATCACTAAAATAAGTCCCGTACAGGACTTTGCTGCATTCTCCCAGCTTTAGTCAAAATGTTGCCAGGTAGAGTGGGGATGAGAAGCCGACTCGAAACCACAAATGACGAGAAGTGACCAACTGTGAAGTGTTGTACGGTACCACCCTCTAAAACTGCTGGAGCAAAATAATTCAATTTGACATCAATCCAACAATGACAAAGATGAAAACAAAGGGAATTTTATCCATAATTTTTAAAAAAAATAAATTTTAGTTAGTTCTGTAAGCCCACAATACAGTTAGTTATTTTTTTCCCTTTTAATTACATTTTTTTTAAATTTCAGTTAACAAAAATGTTCTTTTCAATTGTATTTTTCGTCATTTCTTTTGTTTTTTTGTTAATGATAATAACCTTGCTCTGAACTCTAATCCTCAAACTTTCTAACACCCTTAAGTTGCACTTTGCTTGAAAACAGTCTTTTAAGGTTTAGATACTGGTGGGATTTTATAGAACAAAGTGGACTCCCACCATGAACGACTGAAACCTGATGGAGCAGAAGACTCACACTCACAAAATCATACACTGCCCGTGTGCACTGTGAGGTAGAGAAAGTTCCCCTGCTGTACTTTCCAGCCAGGCTCATCCAGTGACTCAAACTGAGCGAAGAAAAGTGACACTGTCAGCTCAGAACTCAAATGTTTTTTTTGGGTTTTTTTTTTTTTTTCAGTTTCAACTCCCAGTTGACTTTTTACTGAAAGAAAGAGCAAATGAACAATCTGTGGTCTCCATTGCTGTCCCTGAGATCTTGTAAAAGGTAATTTTCTACATGAGACTAGTTTGTGGTCCAAAACAAAGGCAAACACAATTTCTGAAGAGACTTTTCAGGTGATCTGGTCCTGTCCACTCTATACTTTTGGTGGTGGTGCTGTACATATATTTCTGTTTGCTGATAAAAGAAAGATTATAACTTGCAGTCAGAAAACAATGTTAAAACAATCTAAAAATGAATCAGAGGATATAATGTAGAGACATAACCCAAACTAAAAGGGGAAAAGTAGGTAAACACTGCCCCAAAGATGGCGTAAAATAAACCCCAAAGCTTGAAAAATCATGTTAGAGTTTCAGCTCTTAGATGAAATTGTGAAAGTCACCATTGCCAGTATTAATTATACTTAGCTATTCTGAATTTTATATTAGTTGGTGGAAGAAACCAAACCAGGATAAAAATGAATCATGTCAACCTATTTATCAACAGATTTCAACCAAAGCAAAAATAACTACATACTTTGAAACACAAGTTAACATTAACATTAAACAGTTTCTGTGTCTGATTTTTAGCATGGGTCATCAATCTATCCTGGATTTAACATTACCCATAATGCAACTAGGTAGGATCATGTTCAATCTTCCTGCCATGAGTTCCTTAAGACTTCCAGAATGACCGCCTTGTCTTTGTGCATAATCTGTCAAATGACTCTCACAAGCAAATTGACTGATGTGTAAAATCAGTCAAGCAACCCTTTGGCATAGACTGGTTTCTGATTTGATGATTATTTACTGGATTTTAATTTTTAAAAAAAGCATGACAAACTTAGTGTGCCAAACTGTAGAGAGCTGCTGGTATTTAGAGAAACTCAAACTAACCGGTTGGCCGGTTGTTAACCCGGGCCGCTACGCCACCCGGGCCGACCGGTTAGTGGCTGCATGTCGAGTCAGGCGACATCTCAGACGTGCAGTCAATAAATGGCACTTAGTCAAGACGAGAGAAATGAAACCCGGGATATATATACCACTTTAGGTGACTACTATTGCCATTCTCTACGAGCTATGTATTTATTTGTGTTACATAAGGCTATTGTTTGGAACGAGACTACAAGCAAACTTCCTTAAGTCAGCTTGTACCATAGTTTAGTTTCCAGAAGGTTTGTGGATCTGTTTAGTGTTACTCACAGACCGGTGCTCTAAGATGTGTCTGATTAATATAAATTTGGTCTAGCTTTCCACAATGTATTCAACCATTTTCAGAAATTACTTTAATCATTCAACATATTCCACATTCTACATTAGCAATTCAGCACAAACTGCTTCAGCCTTCTGCATTCACAGCGCAATTTCTTCAGAATTTGCTCTTTTACTTTTATAACTGTCAGGCCCTGTCAGGCCCCGTCATGAACATTAAACTACATACATAGCCATTTCAGTCTCAGCTTACAAAGCCCTTAATTTGTGACTGAAACACTGCTCAAAATAAAACATATTACCAATGATATGTGACTGTAGCATACTAACACCATTAGCTGCACCACTAGCACAGAAGCGTTTACAAAATGTTTGACTGAACTACCAACAGCCACTATAGTAAAATATAAAGTTCAAATGCATATGTACAAAGAAAAGAAGCTTTCTGTCTAGAGGGTAGAGGAGCATCTCAAGATCTGTTTTCATTCATTTTAACTCCCTTACTTCTCTCCATTGGTTGAAAGCGATCCCGAGGTTTACCCATGTTTTTGGCCATGCTCTATCACTTTTCCATTTTGCTTTCTTCTGTTCTTATGTCTTTTCCTTTTACAATCCAGTATCAGTTCCAGTATCTGCCATTGCAACAAAATAAATCAAAGAATTCTCTTTCTTCAGGAAAAAGGACAGATTCTACTTCTCACTCGGTCAGTTTACTTCTCACTACTAAACTTTGCCGGTCAACATTAGTGTTGTCATTGAGTCATAAATCTGCTGTAAATTAGTCTGGCCCTGTCGGACCTGACAAGGGAATCTACAATCTGGCATACATATAAAAATTTGACTTTTTCTAGATCACTTAGAAACTCCTCCCAGTCCCTTTAAAATGGCAGATCACACATTGATGGTGCAATGATCCAAAGACAAGTCGGTCACCGATCAGTGGCCTACAGTGTTCACACATCACATTTTAGTATCTCTTCACCCATTTTGGAACCTGCACTAAACAAATAGTACCTGGGTACCAGATTCCAGGTTCTTTCATGTAATCAAAATGCAAAAGGGCAGAGTCAAGCTGGTACCATGGAGTGGAAACGCAGCATAGCAAAGAGTAGGATGAAAGCAAACACCATCAGGCAAAGCATCCTTTGAATTAATACTAAACACAGAAATAAATAGATCACAAAAATCCTAGACATGAAACGCTCTGTTCTCTTAATTATTTATATAAAGTTGGGAGCAATAGTAGTAATAGTAGTAGGAGTTTTTCTTGAGCATGCATAATTGACTTAAATTGGTCCAAAAGTCTGGTTCCTCCTGTTCTGCATTCAGACCTTCCTGTAAAGGAGATGTGACACCATTTGGCCCACTAACCGTCACTTGAGAAACCATTGTAGGACAGTTTGGAACTTTGAAGTTCAGAAGTTTTAAGGTGAAAAGACAAAAGACATTTACATGCTTTCTGCATGAATGACCAGAAACTATGAACACTATGAACTATATTGTGAGTGTGTGTGCACTAAGTTAACCACAATTTGAGTGTGTGGGTGTGTGTGTGTGTGTGTGTGGTTGTTATGTATGAATCATATGTTACATATGAATCATACGTGACTACATTCTACAGAACACTTACTAGATGCATCTTGGAAAGTCTAAAAACCTTGTGGGAGTGTGTGCAGTGGTTTCCCCCAGTGCATACTGGGAAAAAACATTTTAGGACCCCCACAGACAGGAAAGCTTTGACCCAGTCTATAAGGGATGGAAGAATTCAAACTGAAGACTTTAACACAAAGGATGGTCATGAGGGATCACAAAAACTATAGCTGTTTATGCGACTGTCAAATATAGATAGACAATAATTGAAACACCAAACCTATTAGTTAACAAAAATGACAGAAAATTGCTGAAGTAACCCTTTAAGTATTATGCGTTGAAGGAGTTTTCTTTGCATGTCTTCTCACATTAAAATTAACTTCCTACTTGACTGCATTATTCAGAATTTTAATTCAAATGTGCTAAAATATTCAACCTGACAAACAAAATAAATAGGGTGTGTCACATCTGTGTTTTTCTGTTCCCTTTCCCCTCCCAGTCAGTCACACCCACTCGTTAAACTCCTTTCACCTGCAGGCACAGCTGTTGTTCATTAATCAGCATGTATGTGTATATTTCCTTTCCTGATCTCTTTTCGTTGCCAGATTGTTCCTCTGCTTCGATGCAAGACTTTCCAGCCTTCAGTACCTGTTTGATTTGCCATTGCCAACTTCACCTGGGGCCTCATGTACAAAGACTTGTGTGGATTTCATTGTGAAACCTGGCATATGTTGAAATCCAGAAACTCCGGACACACACAAAAAAAGTCCAGTTGAACAAAACTGTGTGTACGCCTGAATCCAAACACGTTTCCTTTGTACATCTCAATCAGCGTGGAATTGAGCACATATGGAGTACCAGACTCCTCCCTCTCCGTGCCAACACTTGCATATATAAATTAGTATAAACGAGTCTGCAGGTGGGATTTCCTCTTGGATTTCTCCCTCTGCATGATCACATGATGTCAAGCTGAAAGAGAAAGGAGAGAAGAGGACAAACTCAGTCCGTTTGAGCAGAGTCGCCGCTATTGGGACACTGGTCTGACAGGGATCACCCCCAAGGTAAATATACATTTAGTATTTGTGTAAGTCCCACATTTGTTCACTCTACGGGTCATACAATAATTTGATCACAGCGTAATCATGTCAGGATATCAAAGAGGAAATCACAGACTCTTGCACATGTTTAATCTCTCAATTTATTTCCCTAAAGACAATGATACAGAAGATGGAGAGACACTGTCCCAGCCTGTCACAGCTTATACCTGGTTGCTGCAATAAAGATTCTTACATACTGATTTGGTATCTGAAGGTTCTGCTTTTGGGTCCTACACACACCCATTATGGGGCAATTCTCCAAATAATTATGGTCTATTGTCTCTGTGACCATTAAAGTCTCTAAAAAACTGTTAGAGTAGAGTTGTGACATTTGCAAACGAACCGATTCTTTTGAACGGCTCATAAACACAAATGATGGGAGCTGAGTCGCGGCTGGGGGGGAGCCATTCTTTCTGTCGTTCTTTTTTTCCCCTATGCATGTTTTAAGCAGACGCACACAAATTAACTCCTCCTTACTCTCTATGCTCCTTGCTCCTCCACTAGACAGAACACTTGGGGGGGAGGGGCGCACCCAGCGCAGGAGTGCTACTGTTGTGCATGCATTCTTCATGCGAGTGCTCCAGTGGGGAAAAAAACCCTGCGTGCCTCTGTCATTGGGTAGGAGCGGAGCCACGATTTGTGCACGCTGCAGTCACTGTTTAAAAAAAATAAAAATAAAAATGTCCGAGTGCCTCTCTGTCTAGGTGCCAACGTATGTTAAGTGGGGCGTGTACGGGTGAAGTGAACTAAGAAAGGACCGACAACGCCACCTAGGTTAAAAAGAAAGAGCCTAGAACTCTATAAAAAAAAGGGAATAAAACAGGTTTACTAAATCAGGGGTAGACAGAGTCAGAACAAACTAAGCCCAGAGGTTAAATAAAAAGGTGTACACATTTAAAGTACAATTAAAATGAGGAAAATAAAATACAATAAAAAGGGGTTCTGGCCAAGTCCTTGTCCTCGTCTTCCCCGGGCATTCTGGTGTCGCCGTCTGTAAAGAAAGGTCCCCTTTAAAGTCAAAATCGGAACGGTGCACGAGGGATAAGAACAGTACTAAAAGTTTCGGGCCGAGGCCGTTGTAAAATACAGAGGGTACTTGGGTATAAGAGAGGTGGATCGTGATCTCACCCCTCTGTTATGTGACGCTCCCCTCAATCTGCTCTTCCCATCGTTTGTACTCGGCAGTCGGCGCAGCAGCAGCAGGTCCTCTATGTCCTCTTCTCCAGCCATCGCTACCTGCTCAGTCGGGTGGTTGCCGCTGTAATACTGGCCTTGCGCTCCCGTCCTGGGAGACCAGGTTCCCCTGCGCCCCAGTGAAAGTTCTGGAGCCACTTTTATTCTTCCTCTGTGGCTCCACCACAGGTGTCCTTCATCCACAATCAAATCAGTCAACACACCTGTCCGTTTAGGGTTGCGCATGTGTAGTTCAAGGGCCGGTAGTTAAACTCAGCTCAAAACAATACTGTGATAAAACATGCATAGCTTAAAACCATTTCCATTAAAAACATGCATTGCTAAAAACCTGACCCTATCACATCCCCCCATGGTCAAAGATTAGCAGTCCCTGTAACAACTCCTAAGGTGTGTAGCGTGCTGGTGGTACACCCTGATTTGGTCTGGAGGACCATCGCACTGGTCCCTCTGAACCATCCACTGGCATGGGGCGGGCACACAGTAGAGTGCAGGCATCTCGGCCTGTCCCCCTTCAGTCTGTTGTGGGGGTGAGGTTGTTTATTGTGGCAGGGAGCCTGAACACAATTTGAGAGAGTTCCTGTGCAATACCTGCTCCCTCCCCCCTTCTCTGGCCTTACCCTGTACCCCAGCCCTGAGTCCCCCACCGTTTCTATCACAATGTGGGGTTCTGGGTCCCAACTGCCATGCAACTTCCCTTGGCCCTGTCTATTCCGATTCTGGACCCACACACGCTCACCCATCAACAAGGGAGCAGCATTAGCCTTCTGATCATAACAACGTTTTGTCAGCGCAGCAGTTCTAGTCATCTTTATCATGCCAGATCATAAGCGTATATGTTAGCTTGTGATGATGGTCTTGAATTCAGCTACCCAGCCCATGGTTAGGTTCCTCCTGTCCAACACCTAACCCTATGTCTACCAGAAGTCTGAGGTGCCGGCCAAACATCAGGTAAGAAGGCGCAAACCCGGTGGTGGTATGCACTGTGTTATTGTACACTTGTAACACTTCAGGTAAATACTCTGGCCACCTACTCTGTCGGCTTCCAGAGTGCGAAGCATGTTCAGCAGAGTCTGATTCATCCTGTCTACTCGTCCATTGCCTGCAGGGTGATATGGGGTAGTCCTACTTTTAGAGATTCCATACAGATCAGACCTGTTTCATCAAGTCTGATTAAAAATTGGGACCCTGGTCTGAATGGAACCAAGCTGGGCAACCAAAGGTTTGAATTATTTGGGACCAAATGGCTCTTACTGTGGTTTTGACTGTCTGATCACGAGTGTGGGTAGCCCAGGCATAACGAGTGAACAAGTCTGTTATGACCAATATATTTTGATACGAGTCACTGGGTCTACTGAGGGAAAGAAAGTCAAGAGCCACTATCTCTAAGGGGTATGTAACAACAACTGGGTTTAAGGGAGCTCTCGGTTCTGTCCTATCTTTCTGTAATCTGCAGACAACACACCCAGACTGGAAACCCCACACCTCTTGCTCCATATTGACCCAGAAGAAGTGGCGTCTCAATGTGCTCAATGTCCTCCCTGTCCCAGCATGCGCCGCGGCCTCATGATGCCGTTTCCACACCTCTTGACGCTTGGGACCTGGGCACACAACTTGGAAAATCTGCTCATGTGTGTTAGGGTCAATAAATCTGTGACAAAGAACTCCTTCGCGAAGACAGAGTCTCTTGTATTGTTTCAACAAGGCAACAACACCAGCTGTCAAAGTACGTTGTTCAGAACCACGGGGACATGAGCGCTGCCCCACATACCTCCTTACAGCCTGGGTGTTGGGGTCAGCCAGCTGCTCTGCAACCCAGTCATTACTCTGCACCGGTGGAGAGTCCTCGTGCTCCACTGCTGTGGATGTAACCTTGCCTGCGGTACTGTTTGTTGGTTGTCTTGGTGGGGGGCCAGTTATAGGGAACCGGGAAAGGGCGTCTGCATTGGTATTCTCCTTCCCAGCACGGCATTTTACAGTGAAATTGAAGGATGTCAGCTGGGCTACCCAGCATTGTTCCACTGCGCCCAACCTTGCAGTCTGTAAATGAGCAACAGGGTTATTGACTGTATAAACTACAAACTCTGCCCTGGTCAGGTAATCTTTGAATTTTTCAGTAATTGCCCATTTTAATGCCAACAATTCCTATTTAAATGAGCTATAGTTAGCATTACATTTGGTAGGGTGCAAGCTCCGACTGGCATAGCGCAATTACTCTTCCCTTACCTTGTTGGACCTGGCCCAAAACTGCTCCCAACCCTTGGTGGCTGGCATCCATATAAAGGACAAACGGCTTAGAAAAATCAGCACCAGAGCATCCGTCAGTACTCTCTTCAGACTGGCAAATGCAGTTTGGGCCTCGGTTGACCAATTCAGGCAGCGGGAGCCTAGACGTTTGTCATTGGGTATGCCAACCAGTAGTGAGTTAAGTGGTTGCGCAACCTTGGCAAACCCAGGGACAAACCGCCTATCGTACCCTGCAAGGCCCAAAAAGGCCTTCAATTCTTTGGCTGTAGTGGGTGTAGGCCAGTCAACAACCGCGGATATTTTTGCGGGGTCGGGCATGACCCCCCGGTGGTCCACTACATGCCCCATGACTTTTACCTGCCAGTCAAAGAGTTTACATTTGTCAGGGCGAAGCTTCAGGCCATGCCTCCATAGTCTCTCGAACACCTCCTCCAAATGTTGTAGATGTGCAGTGAAGCTTGGGGGGTAAACAATATCATCCAGATAGACCAATAGGGAGTCAGTAATTTGGCCACTAAGGCACTGCTGCATTAAATGCTGAAACGTCGCTGGAGCATTGCAGAGACCAAAGGGCATTCTCTGAAACTCAAAGAGACCCGATGGGGTGGTGAAAGCGGTCTTCTCACGGTCCTGTGGGTTCACTTCTACTTGCCAGTAGCCACTGGCGAGATCCAAGGTGGAGAACCACTCTGCTTGGGTCATCAATGTCAGGGTTTCCTCGATCCTAGGGAGTGGGAAAGCATCCTTGTGAGTTACAGCATTCAGCTTTCGATTGTCAATGCAGAATCTCCAGCTCCCATCTTTTTTTCCCCCACCATAACAATGGAGGCCGTCCAAGGGCTAGAGCTTTCAGTTATAATGCCACTCTGCAACATACCTGCTAAAAGGGCTCTCATGTCTTTATACAGCAGGGGTGGCAGAGGACGGAAGCATTCTCTTACAGGGGCTGCATCACCTGTGGGGATGCAGTGCTTCACGGCATCCGTCCTCCCAAAGTCTTCCTCATGGGTGGAGAAAACCCTCTCCCATCTTTTCAATAAGGCTGCCACTTGGCCTTGCTCCTCCTGCTCCAAGTCAGGTCAGTCAGCCAAGTTAAGCACCTCAAATGCTTTGTCCTTCTTTGCCTCCTTGCAGACATCTACTAACCCCACCTCCACCACATCATCAGCACCAGGGGTCAGGCAGATGTCATTCGCTTCATGGATATCCTTTTCATCTACCTGGAACAACCTACCCAGCCTCTGGTAGCGCCCTATGGAGACAGGGAAATCATGCAAATTACGGATGCGGAGCCAGCACTGCCTTACCACTGCTAGTGTCCGAGCAGTGGAAACAGCACCGGGCTCCTGGAGTGCCACCACCAGTCCATGATAGTCCCGCCCCTGTGGCCCAGCACAGCCCCAGATCACCACTTCGAGCAGGTACTGTAACTCCCCGGCATTGGGCTGGCCTTACGTAGCCCAGGAACCCATCTCCTGTGATCACTGCAATCCTCTGGCACACAGTAAAGGCTGACCTCCAGGCATTCTGTAGTCTTGGGTTTTGACAGGAGAAAGACACTGGCCCATTGGGGTTATTAAACATAGCCTCCCAGTATGCTCACACCACATTCATACCTATGAGGGGGTTGGGTGAAAACTCAGCTTCCACAATAAAAACCCCTCACTGGTTTATTTCGTGGCCCTCAATGACAAAATCCACGGTGACATATCCCAGACCGGGGATACGCAGCCCATTTGCAGCTTTAAGTTTTATCATTGCTGGGGATTCTTGAACCACATAATCGGGGAACTGCCGAGTAAAAACACTATGTTGTAATAATGTCGTTTGGGTGCCTGTGTCTTATAGTCCCATCATTGTAACCTCCTCCATCTTAACCTCAACCTGCGGGCATTGTCCAATTAAGGCCTCCAGTGGCTCTTGTGATCCCTGACCCAACCCCACTGCCTGAGCCTCAGTAGTGGTGAATATCAGTTTTTTTTTTATCAGGATACTGATGAGCGTATCTTCTCAGTGTCTGAGTTAAAGGTCCTTCTTCCAACCTGCTCTGAATTCCAATTGCTCTCAGTTGGTCATCGGTGGGGGCTCCATCTATGTCATGCTGCTGCAGCCTGTAATGAAGCTCCCTTAGTCTAAGGACATACGATTGTACAGATTCATCTCGCTTCTGACAACATCCATAAAACTGCAATCTGGTCACAGAAACTGGGGCCGGCCCCCCATAAAGACCATCGAGTACCGTAAAGATTTTTGCAGTGGTGTTACGCTCTCCCTCTATTAGCACAATTTGTCTCTTGGCCTCTCCTGTTAATGCCCCCATTAAACTCTCACTTTCGGCTGTTCTGTCTAAACAGCATATTGTACTAGCCCTTTCCAATCCCCATATTCGAGCTCTGCATTTGGGCCCCCAAACTTTGGCACCCATGGTGCACCCGGAAAAACAGGCATCATCATAGCAGTGTGTGTGTGTGTGTGTGTGTGTGTACGTATATGTATATATATATAAAAAAAAAAAAAAAATCTTCCTCTCGCCCACCTGGGCGGTGTCTCCTCCAGACTCGGGTCCTCTACCAGAGGC
>JAQQZY010042482.1:0-10774 GCA_030068375.1 Ostorhinchus rueppellii | reverse complement strand
GTTGCCAGTGACTCAGGAGAGATGTGATTATATTTTGGGAAAAGTAGGTCAAAGATCTACATTTTTATAAATTCTTAAAATCACATTTTCTCCCATTTACTTATAGGTGAAATTTCACATCTAAAAACAAATTGTTGCAGTTATTTTGTTTCAGCTTATTTCAAGGTTGACACACACACACACAAATATATATATAGGCAGTTGACTGATGCTGACATCACCTTACGCATAGACATGATGACATCAAGTGGAACCATGCCAAAATAAGCTACAATATGTGCGAGGGCGGGGTTTGTTGTGCCTGGAACCACCTGTTTTCATGTTTATGTCTGTCTGTGTAGTTTTAGCATTTGTGTAAATCCCCATCTCTGTTGTCATGTCCCATGTGTAATCGTCTCATGGTCTTGTGTTACAGACGGATGCTGCTGGAACCTGTACCTCAGGAATTTTACGTGTGTTTTCATGATTCGGTGGCAGAAGTCCCTGTGGAGATGGCCTTCAGACTCTCCTTCGGCCTGGCTTTGTGATATATCGTCTTCCCTCCTCAGATCAGTCACAGTGACGACAGAATCACAGACGACAAGTACTGAACACGACTTCTATTCTCAGGAAAATAGTTCAGACTGTGATGCTTGTGGGAAATCCATGCCAGTTGTGTCAGGTTTTGGATGCTACATGGAGTCTAGTCTTCCAGCAGATTCAGAACATTAGTGTCACAGTGGCCTTTCAGTGATGAGACACCACGGACCAATCCCAATTCACCCCTTGGCCCCTCCCCCTTACCCCTCCTTTTTGCACGTACACGTAAGGGGTAGTGTTGTCCTGATTCTTGATTAGATGGAGGGGAGGGGCTAAGGCAGAGATTTTCCAGGACCACACTACGAACGAAGGGGTAGGATAAACTTCCCATAATTCTCTTTGAATCATGGCCAAGATGGAGGTAAACACAACCAAAAAGTGCAGCAGTGATGAAAGAAACTCACAAATGTGCGCATTTTCTTTGTAAACAATTTAAGCGTTTGATCGAACATTTAACGCCGTTTCAATGTGTTATAGATCGCATTTCTGTGGTTTATAGTTGATAGACGTAAAAAGACGACCAAAGCCCATGGAACAGAGACGGTTACAGCTGCTGACGGCATGGAGAATACTTTCAGAAACAGTTTTTGCTTCTGTTTATAGCGGCATCCATGGCTGCTGATGATGTAACAGGTCTCGAAGCGTTGTCCCATTACATAGGGGAAAGTTTCAACCCCTACCCCTTACAGCTCCGTTTCAAGGGATAGTGCCAGTGCAAGGGCCAAGGGGGAGGGCCAAGGGGGGATTTGGGGTTGGGCCCAGGTCCTGAAGTGCCTTTTTCGGGGCTTGACAAAAACTACACATTGAATTTAGGTGTTTCTTTTCTAACAGGGGTCTGGGATACAAAACAATAAAGACAAATGTTATACTATAGTTTTATATTATGGGATAAATACAATTGCATTGGTTAGTTTTGCATAAATTATCTTTGGTTCCAAAATGCCTCAGATGGTTTTTACTTAATTTCTCTCAACATTGATTTTTTTTTTTTTTTTTTTTAATTCATGAGTATGATTTTAAATGTTCTACCTCTAAATTTCTAAAATATTTTTCATGCTCTGGCAGTAAATCTGTAACGAACCATCGACTTTCTTCACATCCTCATTTAGGACGCCCTACCAAAACGCAATTTAAAAAAACAAACAAACACATGAAAATCTTGGCATTTCATGACTGTTCCTGAACAGTCAAAGCATCTCAGTGCTGGCACAGAAAAAAAAGCTTCTATTGATATTTTCACACATTGTATACAGAAGAATTTCTTTCTTTTTTTTTTTTTTATTTAAAGTTGTTTGTACAGTTTTGTATGGAGTCATTTCTTATAAAAATGAAGATTGAGATTACAAAAGCAACAGTGTCGCGTATTCTTTTCTTTTCTCCTTTACATTAAATCACAAATTATGTCCCAGGATAGTATTATACCTCGACTGGAATTATTTGATGAATGCAAACATAATTTTTATGACATTCCCAAAACAAAGACCATTATATCAAAACAAGATCGACCTTATTTTAGATTCGGAGCCCTCTGTATTTCATGTTCCACTGACAAACTCAGCATATTAGAGCAAGAATACACTATACAATATTCATATTTACACCTAAAGTTCATTCATTGGTTACCAATTCATACTGGAAAACAGTCTTATTAGGACATTGTTGTTTCATTAAACCTGCAACCAGAAATGCCTGGGCTCTCACACTTCCCCACGGCAGTCCTCAGCGCAGGCTTGTAGTTATTAGTTTTTATATATATATATAAAAATTATATAGTTAATAGATATTATAATATCACATTAAAAAAAAACAACCCTGCAAATTCAAACCAAAACCTGACATTTTAGTTTCATAAGATGGCTCCAAGAAGCTTTTTTCCCCAAGTCTGGACCTGATACATTTACTAAATTTGGTATATCCAAGTCACACCTCACATGAAGATAAACAAGGCATGACTTTTTTGACCATTTCTATCTCATGCGAGTCTTTTGAGGTTTCAAGCTCATGTGCGTTAATTTCATAAATGTGAAAATATCATGTGAGTTTGCAAAAATATTACTCAAAACATCCTGGTGTGACATGAAAATATGGTGTTACAGGGTAAAAATCATCTTGTTGATTGAAACCTTCCATATTTGTGTGTTTGTCAGACCGTGCGTTGGCGTCTTCCTTTCAGGCGGCGCCCTGAACCAGCAGCAGGTTCCTCTGGTAACACTCTAGGCTGCAGAGTGGAACCCCAGTCTTAGAGCACGAGTATTTCTTGATGTTGTTGCAGCCGCTGACCCCACAGTTCATAGGTGCCGGCGGCGGGGGCCGGGGAGGGGCCGTGGCTGGAGCAGAGACCCCAGTGGGGAAAGAAATGGCCAGACCCTTGGCCGAGTCACTGTAGCGGATCATGGGGCACTGGTTCTGCTTGGACTTCTTCTCCCTCATGCTTTTGATCTTGGCCTTGCTGGTCTTGGTCAGTCTCTCAATGGTCTGGTTCTTGTTCTCCTCGGCCTTCTTGGCGGCCTGGAGGCGTCTCTTTCGGGCCCGCTCCTCACGCTTCTGCATCATCTCGGCGGTCATCTCCTTCTCTTTGTAGCCCATGGGCAGCTCCAGCAGAGGCTGACTCTGCTGCTTATGGAGAAGGGCTTTCTGAAAGACAACACAATGACACACAGAGACCGTTTGCATGAACATTAAAGTCTGATAACTGGAGTTATCAAATAACTACAGAAGCACTCGGAGAGCGCAGACCTCCGCCAAGGCAATGTTTGTACTTTCATCCACTAGATGGCGCTGAATGTACAGGTGACCTCATGCCCTATCTCCCAACGATAAAGAAACTTTTTTAAAAAATCCTGGATCCAGACAGTGATCCGGATCATCACCAAACTCTAGTCATCTATAGGATACCCCATTTCTGACAATCTCTGAAAATTTCATGAAAATCCATCCATAACTTTTTGAGTTATTTTGCTAACAAACAAACAGACAGACAAACCAATGCCGATGAAAACATAACCTCCTTGGTGGAGGTAATAATTATATTAATCAACAGCACCTCCATCTGCTGAGGAAACTAAGGACTTTCAATATCAGCACATGTTTTAACTCTGGTTTAGAAATCTCTCACTGAATCCATACTCATCGTCAATATCTCCTCCTGGTACAGTTTCCTCTCACCCAAACACAAGATCAAATTCTCACACATAGTTAACCACCACCAAAGTACAGATCGGCTGTACCCTGGTACCCGCCTTACTTCCAGGTGCATTACTGATAACACACTGCAGGGCATTTACAGTTTTCCACACACACACTGAGGCTCATCTCACCTGTCTGGCTGTGAGAAGAGACTCATCCACCTCCTTCTTTAACTCTCCATTATCATCAAGCTCTCCCTTCTCCAGAGCATCCAACCAGCGCTCCTCCTCATCCACTGGACCACCCAGCATCGAGTCCGAGTCCAGGTCTGGCATGGGTGAGGTGGCCATATTACTGTCCTCATCTGGAATGGGTCAAAATAATAATAAAATATAAAGAAGTGCTTTTGTTATTTCAAACTAAAAACTAAAACTAATCATGAAAATATTACTTTGCAACTGAAACAACAATGAACACAACATGAACTGAAATGCATGTAAAATCAGTTTAATTTTCTTCCACAAGACGCATACTGGTTGTTCTAACACTTCCTATTAATAAACAGTGGTTTTCTAGAATATAGTCAACCTTTTTCAGCATCGAGAAATCAAGCCTTTTCTCATAAAACCTGCAAAACTCAAATACAACTTCCTATGCACTCAGAAAACAAAAATGAAATCAAACACCAAACTGAAGAATTAAATAAAAATAAGAACTGGTGTAAACATTGGTAATATAGAGTGGTGACACTTCACTCCAGAAACTTAAGATTGAACTCCAAACTGGATTTATTAATCTACAAATGCACTTCAACTCCAACCTGGACATTCAGATCAGAAAATCATCCTTATACAAGCCTGTACTTTTCAACTTCTGCTCCTACATTGAGTTACAAATTATTATTAGAATATTAGTAGTGTATTTATACGATGCCTTATGTTGTTGGAGAACTGAATTTTCTACCCATACAGAGGAGGCCTGCTATAAATATAAAGTTCTTAGGCATCTTTGGGTAAACTTTGAGTATTATTTATGCATCAAACTGACTGTCCTCTTTTTTGAAAATCAAAATATAGTCACCCTAACCCAGAAGGACCCCATCTGAGGATCTAATGTTTAAAAACTGGCTCATATCAGGTGATGTCCCTGGAAATCTATGCATGCTTTAAAAGCAGCCTGTTAAAAAAAAATAAACTAGTGAGGATGTGAAGGAATAACTTTTAGATTTGGTCAAAAAACAAGGGACCAGTAGTTGAGACTTGTACCAATTATATAACAGAAAATAAAGATGTGTGTCAAAGCCTTTTCCAGGTCTGAGGTCAGTTGAGACTGTTTTTACCTAGCCAGGCTCGATACTGCTCCAGAGGCACCGAGGGTTCCTCATCATCCTCCTCATCATCTTCGTCATCATCATCGTCATCATTATCAATGATCATGAGGGGTGATGGAGGACGGGCCACACCAGGGTGAACAGTAAAGGTGGGAACACTGGAAGAGAAAAGAACATAAGACCAGTATGTTCTATTAAGAACCAACGGGTTGAACGTGTGAGGTTGTTAGATTCTGTCTCTATGTTCCAGTGCTGTGGTCTGGATGCAGATAGAAAAGAATAGAACAGAATAGAATAGACTTTATTGTCAATGTGCAAAAAAAGAAGGCAGTGGAATTTGTGAGGCATTCAGCACCCACAGTGTAATGGATAAAAAAGTGCAAACATACAAGAATTTAAAAGAGTATAAAAGACAGTAAAAAGAACAATAAATGTATAAAACTACTATTATTATTGTTGCACATGTCCGGGAGAAGGGGAGGTTATGCCTTTAGGAGCCGGACAGCCCATGGATAAAAGGTATTCTTCAGTCTGTTTGTCTGGCTCCCCAGGGATCTGTATCTCCTTCCAGATCAACCAAACTATAGAAGTGGGTGGTACTTTCACTGGAGGAGAACTCAACTAATTAAATCCATAAATTAAGTCCATACATGACTTATATCAGTGCTAAGTAGTAACTAGATTGATTTCTGCAACCATTTTCATGGTTTTTGTATATTTTTTTATATTTCAAAAAATCTTAATTTCTTAAAACTGTGAACACACTTTATAGACATGGTGCCAAGGAAGCTACAAATGAAACTTGAAATTAATCCAACCAGTAATGTCATCAGAGAAGATGTTTGAAGAAATTACTAACAAAGATGCTGCCAGACACAGCACCTTCTCAATACCTCATGTTCTATCAGCTGATGAGCTAAAAACCAGCAGCAGCTCAAGTCAGTGTCTGATGAGCTTCAACACTGTCACTGGACAGATGTGTCCTGATCCAGACTCACCTCTTGGTCCCCAGGGTCTGTCCTCCCAGTTTGATCTTGAGTCTGAGCTGGGGAGGAGGCCGAGGGGCCACTATAGGCTCGGGCTCCGGGGCCTCTGGGAAGCTGTGGTGTTTCCTCTTGTGCTTCTTGTGTTTTTTGTGCTGTTTTTTATGCTTGTGGACGCTGTGCAGACCAGAGCTGCCTTCACCTCAAAATAACACATGATGATGAATCCATAGCATTAGAAACAACACAAACCACCACCTTACTCTTTAAACACATTTAACATGAGTGTTGGACAGACTTAGTTGGACAGAATTGTTCAACAACTGCCACTAAGCTTTCCTAAAATAACATTTGCTGTGATGTTGTAGCATATACTCACTGAGAAACCTGGGGTGAATCATGTCTTTCCTTTTCCCCATTGAAACGATGAAGGGGATGTAAACACAAAGGAGCGGCTGTCTTAGGTGCTACATAACATCCTTTACTTCCAAATAGGTATTAATGTTACCACCGTCACAGTAAGTGCAAATGAAAACGAATATCAAAACGACAAAATTACAGGTAAGTCTGCATGTACATCTAAATAAACCCCGTACCATGCATTCACTAATGAGTATTATAGCTGTACGTAGTTTAAGCTTAATTTACTGATTTTTCACTAAGAAGCGCATCACAATATGGAAACCCAAACGTATTTAAGGAAAAAAAAAAGATTACTCAATACTTTTACATTGTTCGTAGTTAGAACGACTTAAGCTAACAAGCTAACAACACGGAAGTAAGTGCATCCACTACTTCGTCCCGTTCCGGTTATTTCCGTTTGTAGTTTGGGTTGACTGCCCCCTACAGGTGAAAAAGAAAAAAGTTTCAAGAAGCACGTATTTAATTTAATTTAAGCTAATTTTATCGATTATTTATTAAGTTCTTTTTTATTTTTGACTTAATTTTTTAATGAATATTATGTTTTTATTGTCCTCACTATCCTCAATAGGGTCACGGGGGTCGCATGGAGCCTATCCCAGCTACTTAAAGGCGAAGGCGGGGTACACCCTGGATAAGTCGCCAGTTCATCACAGGGGTGACACATAGAGACGAACAATCACTCTCACATTCACACGTATGGGCAATTTAGATTAGCCGATTAACCTATCAGTACATGTCTTTGGATTGTGGGAGGAAACGGGAGTACCCGGAGAAAACCCACGCAGACACAGGGAGAACATGCAAACTCCACACAGAAAGGTCCCATGGTCCGCCCGGAATCGAACCCGGGTCCTTCTTGTTGTGAGGCACGAGTGCAAACCACCGTGTCGCCTAAAAAAAGGATAAAACGGGTATAAGATGAATGAATGAATGTTTTTATTGATTATTCCGTCCTTTATCATCACTTAGTTCAATATTTTTTATTTATTTGAATATATTATGAAACTATGCTTTTTCCCCAAAAGATCTATGTCTCTGTATAATATGTTCCACTTTTTTCTGTAATAACAAAGATACAAAATCATATCAGAAACTGTGTAACTAATAAAAATGGGTGTTTCTATGAAACTGGGTTCATTTTGGTACCTGGTACTTTACTAGCTTTTTATACCCAATGATAAAAGAGAAATGTAGGCATATTCCTCTCCAAAATGTACCTAATAATGACCTCAGATAAATGCAAAGACAAAATAAAACAAAACAATACATATTATACTTTCGTTCTGAGCCATCCCAAAAATAATGAATTTTAATAAAATACTGGGCCCAAAAACAGGACCAAAATTGGGACATAAAAAGCTACTTAGGCGTCATCTTGAAAACATGGCTTGAAATGGTCTTACATAGACTATAAATAAAGCTACTGTGTTAAATTTGATGGTCCTAGTGTTTTTTCTAATCCAGACATGTGGGTTTTTCATGAATCTCAGTCTCATTCCAGATTTTGTGTGTAACCCATCGCGTCCACTTGCGGTATACACAGAACCGGCCCATTTAAACACGAAAAACATTTTGCAACAGCGGCCATTTTTGTATTAAAAAAAGTCTGCCTTGCATAATTAGTTTGATTCCCAAAAAGTACCTGTGAGAGAATAAAAATATATAAAATAATAATAAAATAGCAGCGCATAATTTTATGCCCTTTTTACCGTGTTATATTAAAAAATAATATTTAAAAAAAATACAAGCATGTGTTTAATCTGAAAAAAAATAGTTTCTCTATTATCTCAGTAAATATTTCTTTTTTTTTATGGCTCCAAAGTGCTTCCAAACTCTCTTCTCTTCCTAGTCACAACATTGCAAGTAATATACATAATGATAACAATAGTTGAACTGGTTCTGTTCCTTCGGCTGGAGGCGGAACTAAGGGGGAGCACAACTCTACGGAGAGCAGACGGCAGTGTGATACCGGTAGTGTACGTACAGGATTCAAACTGCGGTAAGCTTTTTTTTTTTTTTTTTTTTAATAAAATAATTTGAATTAACCGTGTTACACCCCAAATAACACCTAAATGATAAACTAACAAACGCTTTAAGCTAGCTAGTAGCCTGCACACATTTGTATAGTACACTTGCTAACAAGTAGCTACAGTTATTTTCTCTACAGTCTGGGTAATGTAGTTCTTTTAAGGTAAACTGTAGCTTACAGCATACATTACCCGTAATGCCCCTGGCGTCTCTACTCAAGCTACGTAAGGTCGGTTGTGTGGCTGTACGTGTCCTAGTTATTATCCAAAATAGCGCTAAAGGGCATGAGTTGGACAGTGTAATTTATGGAAACATGTCCACTGTGCTATCCTGCTAAATGTGTGTCCCTACTAGCTTATTTTAACCTGGGTTACGGTTGTTTGGACTCATTATTTAAAGGTCCAGTGTGATTAACAGCACGGCACGAAAGTCCACTGTAACTACCTGTAAACATGCAGTAACTGGGATGTGCTATTTCTGTCAGGTTATATAATAAACTAAAACATGATAGTAATAAATATAAGTACCATTATATTTACATACACAGCGAAAAGTGCAAATAGTTATGAACCTCCTAGATATTTTTAAACGCTTTTATACTTTTCTACACTTTACGCTTTTTACATTTTTATACTGACTTTTATCATTTTCCAGGAAACATGAATTACGCTCGATTTCTCACAGCTGTTAGTGCAGCCAGAAAACCATCCCCTATCAGGATACTGAGTGAGTATCTGTAATAGAAACACTCAACTACCTTATTCCACATGCACTAAATAAGACCTCCTCCTTAAATTAAGCCTTTCATGCATATAGTGATCACTCCAGTGGACAGCTGTTCAGAGGTTTTCTCTTGTATATTCATTGATTTTATTGTTTTAGTTCCATATCAGCCAACATGGTGGAGGCTTATACACCATCCCACAATATACTGATGTTCATACCATTACTGTAATTTTACTATTCTTGATAAACCTGATTTGTAGTGACATGCTTGAGTGTTTAAAAAACAAAAAAAATTCACATTGTTTTTTTTCCATTCCCAAAAAGGAATAAAAACACTCAGGAAAAAAAAATCTTTATTAAGGTTCTCATAATTCATGCATGAAAGGCTTAAATGTAATTCATAAAATCCTCCAAATCCTGTATTATTGTTAATTATTGCTGTTACAAATTATCTAAAAGTCATTCATGTGTTTTGTAACTCTCAGCTCTTGGTTATTTTTAACTGGATTGGGTTAAAATTTTAAGAAAACATTTAAAAGAGGCTCGTTTGCAGCTTGAATCCATCAAGAGTAATATCTTTGAGGATTTCATGTGGAATGAATATAAGTCTGTGGTTCAACGAGGACTGAGCTGTGTCCTAACTTTGATGGGTGATAATCTGAGTAAATATGACAAAAACTACCACCCATGCATTTCAAACACTTAAATCCAATACAACAGTCACTACATACAGCCTAGTATTGAAGCTGAACGTCCATGAATGAGGCCTCATTTGCATGTGGTTTCTGTGTGAAGCGGAGCTGCAGCAGCGCTCTCCACCATCTCTGATCTCTTTGGCTGGAGGAGCTCCGAACCCCAACACCTTCCCCTTCCTGTCGGCCGACATCCAGCTGAAGAACGGGGAGACTGTCGGCATCGATGAGACTCTAATGAAGAGGGCTCTGCAGTACTCGGCCTCCAACGGGTGAGATTATCAGAGCAGAGTGCAGAGGTTATCAGCCACTTACTGCCTTTACAGCCCTTTGTGTAAACTCCACACTCAATGGCTCATACAAATATTGATTGTCTTTTTTTATAGAGCAGTCAGTGATACGTTTGTAAAATCATGGCAAGGAATGCTTCTAGGGCCTAAAAAAGAGTTTGTTCAAGATGCTCTTATAGAAGAAGAATCTTTATATTTGTCAGTAGGTTCACATGTAAACATGCAACACACTGAAATTTGATCTCTGCCTTAAACCCATTACTAGATCATGCATCATACACTACATTACAAGGAGCAGTGGGCTTACCATATCAGGGAGCAAATGGTGGTGGTGGTGGTGGGGGTTAAGTGTCTTGCTCAAGGGCACATCAGCAACAACTCACCGCCGGTCCAGGGAATCGAACCAGCATCCTATCGGACACAAGCTGAGCTTGGAAAAAGGGATTTATAAACTAGATGATAAACAGGAAGAAAACTCCAAGGGCCTCTTTTTAAGCATTAAAATCAGGCTTAGGGAGTAACGGAATACATGTACGTATGTAATTAGAATACAAGAAGGTAACTGTATTCCCCTACAGTTACAGAAAAAAAGACGTA
>JAQQZY010042425.1:0-10776 GCA_030068375.1 Ostorhinchus rueppellii | reverse complement strand
TTGGTCATAGCGCTGGCCTATTACGTGCAGAGCAGTTTGAAAGACAGCCGTTGATCCCACCTGTACGCTTAAGCTCAATCTATGGATCGTGTCCAGACTATGTATTCAGATCATAGTCAGGCTGGCCAGGCTAGCAGCTCTTAGTTCATGAACAGGAGTGAACTGAAGTGAACATTAGTGGAGTCAGATCAGCCTGTTTTCTACTGAACAGCGTTAGTTTCATGTCTTATTCACAGTGAGCTGAGAGTCATGGAGTGTGAACTATTTTAATAATTCATCCAGACCTGTTGATGCGTCTTCACTCTCTGTGATTTACAAACAAAATATGAGTCTTAAAATACAACAAGAGCAACCAGCAGTCTGTTAGTTTCATATACAACATTACTTTATTGGGAATTGGAATTAGAAAAAAAGGTGTGTTTTTTTGTTTGTTTTTAATTACATGATAATATATTTACTTCATGTTTTGCATTTGCAGGGTGTTGCATTTTGCAATCTGTAAGTAGAATAAATTAGTAAACTCTTGTATTTATTCTCAATGTACTGCACACACATGTTTTCATATTGCATGTTTTCTCTACTGTTGTAAAGCTTAAGTACTGAATCAACACCAAAGCACCAAACTAGTATAAAAACACTGAAGAAAACAGGTTTTATTAATATGCTTAATATGCTAACATTTTGATTAATGAGAGATTTGACTGAAAAAGACACTTTTTCTCGAGTTTTCTTTATTTCTGATACAATAACCATCAACTTGAATCTTTAAATTTAAAATTAAAAGGAGATACAGAGACATTATTTTCAAGATGTACAAGGATGAGGGAGGTGTTGGATATTACTGTGTTTTAAAGATGCACAAGTATATTACCTTTCCTAATTTTGTTCAATTTGGTGCTTATTTTTTTTTAATTTTCTACATTTTCTTGCCTGTTTCATGACATTTTTTTCTTCAGTTTTGTTCAGTTTATAACGTGTTTTGTTCATGTTTCTTATTTTGTTGATTTTAATTTTCATTTTTGGTTATTATATTGGTTAATTTGGTCGTGTTTGTATATTTTGTTGTTTACTTTATTCGTTCTTTTTATTTCTAAAAAAAAAAGAAAGAAAAAAATGTACTAAAATAAATAATGTTCCCATTACACAAAGAATTTTGTGTCTGGTTTTCTATTATTATAAACAAATATAATTACAATTAATTTACATGAACACATAATTCAATAACATATATATGAGCCAACAAAATGAACCAGAACAGCCAAAATAATCAATAAAATGAAAATGATCAGCAACAAGAACAAACTAAGCCATAAACTGAACAAAATTGAAAAAATACGCAACAAAATGAACAAAACAAGTAAAACAATAAATGAAATGAAAAAAATAAAGACAGTCAGGTTGTAAACACTTGTTTTTCTGTTCAGTTGTTGATATATTTTTCTGAAAACATCACTTGTCATTTTTTTCTGTTTTGATATAACCTTTGAATTTACTCTGAGTTTTCATGACCATCTAAAGTCAATATAAGAAATAAAATAAGAAATTGGAATTCAAAATACAGAAGATAATATTATAATAAATGGGGGTAAATCACATAAGAATGGTTAAGTAGAGAAACATTCATTTGAAAACTGAGACAAACTGGGTGTTTATGGGTAAAAACAATGGTGGGAAATCCCGCGCGCAGATGTTTTATTTCTTGACTTTGTCCCAGTGGACGTGGACGCTGTTGCTGTCCACCATCTCAGTCCTTTATTGGATTTAGTGTCTGTTCACCAGCAGCGTTTGACTGGAACAGGATGAGTGAGAGTCGTGCATCGATTTCCTTTAAGGTTCCAGCGTGTGACCGAGTGTGTGAGCAGTGAAAGTTACATGAAGTGGGTTTAATGTCAGAGCAGTGATTCATCATCGCTCTCAGATGAATGAAATTCCCCACTGATTATGTCGATATGTATCTCCGCCCACATCATGACATCACAAGCTAAAACAAACATTCCAATGTGCTGTCATGCATGAACCCAGATTAACCTGAGTGTCATGTGAGCAAACAGGTGCATGATAACGGAAGGTCAAAGGGTTTAGGAAAAGTATTTTTTGGGTTTTGATTGATTGTTTTATTTATTTCATGTATAACATTAAAACCAAAACAAGAAAATTTGACATAAAAAGAACTGAAAACATATTAAAAAAAAAGCGGGATGAAGTTTACCCTACCTTACCGTACCCTACCCTTTTACCGATATTAACCCTTTCGTGCATGAATTATGAGAACCTTAATCAAGATTTTTTCTTAAGCGTTTTTATCCCTCTGTAGGCATGAAGAAGAAAAAAAAACTGAGATTGAAGTTTTTATGAACCCATTTTTCATGGAGTTACAAAAATGTCCACTCGGCTGGACATTCTGCATTTAATTTTAGAAGCAAAGAAACATGTATTTACTGATATACTGTGTGAAAACTATGAGAGAAAAACATTTATAATGCTGCTGACCTGATGTTTTCTCACATTTTAACACAGAGATACCATGCAAAGAACAAACAAAAAACAAACAAACACTTTTGTTACAATTACAGTTTAATAAAAATTAGCATTTTATTCTTTTACAATCAAACATGTCACTGCAGATCAGGTTCTCTTGAATTCCAGTGTATGGGTGAATACATAAACGTCTACTGTGTTGGCTGATATGGAACTACAATAACAACTGCATACATATACAAGTGAACACCTTTGAACAGCCAATCCTACACATATTGAAATAAATTCACACAAAAATACCATATATATCAAAAATAGACTGTTAATTTTGCATCAGCATTACACATCAAAACAATCCTCTGTCCCTTTCATATCAATAATACACAGACACACACACACACACACACACACACACACACACACATATATATATTCTTTATTTATTTATTTATTTTAAAAAGCTCACTAAGCTAGTTAACTTAGCATAATTGTTGGGAAGCAAAAACATGTGTAAAACTAGTCTTATTAAATTTTCTATTAAGTGGTTTAAAAGTATTTTTACAGCCTTAAGTGATTTCAAACCACCTCCGATAAAGTTACCTGGATAACCACAGTACTAACTGGTCCCCTGTCTTTGTTTACTCCAGTGCTAAATGTGTATTTATCCTTCTACTCTCAAGTCAAAAGCAATTATTGTACTTATAACTCCACTGTATTAAATGTATATGTTAAATTTCACATTTTACACTTTAATTCATCAGAAGCAGGAGAAATATTCAGGTTTCATATTGTGTATAAATGTACAGTAATGTGACAGAGCTAAGCTAACCCTTTGCTAAGCGCCGTCTACCCCAGTCATAACGTTTTAATATTATCAGAGATATTACAAAAGAAATCAGAAATTTAAGTCAGAAATATAAAATAGCTGAGATATTTACACAGAAAGAAGTAGAGGAGCTGTATTCACAATCTGGGGTTATTGTGATCAACAAAAGCCCTAAGATAAGATGCTTATTAACGTTAGCTTGTTTAACACAACATTTGTTAGCAAACAAAGACAGAGGACCATTTTTCAGTATTTATTCATGTAACTTTATTTTAAGTGCTTTGAAATCACTGGATGCTAGAAAAATACTATAAACCACTTAACAGAAACTACAATAAGATGGGTTTTATTTTATTTTATACATATTTTTCTTTGCCAACAATTATGCTAAATTGGCTAGCTAACATTAGCTAGCATCTTAGTTTAGGCCAGCTTCATTAAGACCAGACTAAGAAAGATGCTGAGGAATTTCTGATATTTCATGACTATTAATACAGAAATTGAACATTATTTTCTTGAGAATTCCTGGCCTATGACGTATTTGACTGATCATAAATTTCATAAAATGATGGAAAATGTGTTTTTTGTTTTTTTTTAATGTGTGTGTCCATGATCAGTAACAAACTTACATTTTCAGTCAAAGGTAAAAAGAATGTGGTGTTTTTAGTTGATAAAGAGCACATAAAAAATATGAACCACATTATGTAAAAGAACAGATGTAATTAAGATACTTTATACCAGGGAGTGTCAAACATGCGGCCCGTGGGCCAAAACCGGCCTGAAAAAGGTTCCAATCCCGCCTATGGGATGAATTTGCAGAGTGGAAAACTTTCACTGAAGACATTAACAGTCAAGGATGGGATTGGTTTTAGTTCAGCTTCCACATACAGACCAATATGATGTAAAGTAACAACCTATAAATAATGACTCCAAATTTTCTTCTTGGTTTAATTTGAAAAAAAAAAAAAAACCCCAAATAAAACAAAACAAAACATTATCTCTATAAATAATGGTGATTCCAAATGTTTCTCTTATTTTAGTGCAAAAAAACCGTTGACTTATGAATATATTTACATTTACAAACAATCCTTTAACAATAAAATGTAAAAAACCTGAACAAATATGAACAACCAGAAATGTCCAATGAAAATTAAATGCAATTTTAACAACATTCTGCCTGTTGCTAAATGTTTTGTGCATTTGTAGATCCAATCCATAATGTACATGTACAAATGATAAGCAGTTTTTTTTTCAAGTTATGCACATCTTTTTTGTTTGGATAGTTTGTTTGTTTCATAATTTATATGTATTTTTTTGCACTAAAACAAAAAGAAACATTTGAAGGTGTAATTATTTATAGGTTATTATGTTACTACTTTACTGGTTTGACCCACTGGAGATTGAATTGGACTGAATGGCGATGAGTTTGACATCCATATGTTTTATAGTAATGTATGGTAGAAGATAACTGAGTATTATATAAGATAGTGGTGATAAAGAGGAGCCCCCGTCCAGGCCCCACAGGAGTCGGTAAAGTGTGCTTTTTCCCAGACCTGTCGTATATTCCAGCTCTGGACGTCCGGTCGTTACACGCTGGACTAATCGGCTTTCAGCTTCCCTCAGAGCGACGGCGGCGTTGGGGTTCGTCTGAGTTGAGCTGAGAGCTATAATGAAGACAGACGAGACTGGAAGTGCAAGGCCGCTCATAGATCTGCAGCTGTGCGGTGTCAGACATGTCAGTTACAGGGTTATTATCGTCAGACGTATTGATCTGTGCTCAGGCTTTCAGGATGGAGGTCTACATCTGCACCAGGACCAGATCAAACTCCACATCCATCTCAAGTAAAGCCACAGTTACAATCCTGTGTCCCCCAGAGTTCAAGGGTCATTCATTCATTCATCTTCTATACCCGCTTTATCCTCACTAGGGTCACGGGGGTCACATGGAGCTGTTTTTATTTTAACCAGGGCCGCAGCTATTGATTCTTTTTGAAGTTGAGTATTCGACTGAATATTTCAGTGATTAATCAGATTTCATCATCACGCCATCATCGAGACTCATTATTGTAGACAACAAGAAATGCCTAGCTTACGTTCTAACCACTGCTGTTAAGAATCACGTTAAATTAGCTAATGTTCAGCTACTGTTGAGGGGAAGGCGGACATTAGCTTGTGCTGGCTTCAGATGTGGACTTTGCATGGGAGTCTCTGTTTTTTTGGGTTTGAAGTGATCCCAAACATTGGACATGTTTTTTCTTTTGTGGACAGTCTCCTCTCTCTTCCATTTCACCAACTCTTTGACTCTGAGTCATGTGCGTCACTGTTTATAGTCCACGTAGAACATGATTCCTGGGCAGAACACAAGTAACTACTTAAACAAATACACAAGACAAAAAAAAAGATTCATGGATTTTTGTACTTGAATTACTCAAGTACTCATTGCAGCTGTAATTTTAACCCATAAAGACCCAAACATACCCTGGTGACCAAGGTGATCTACTGATATAAACTGTTTAGTACCTGTTGATCCACTGGTCCTATCAAGATATGTAATAAATGTAGATCATATGTGTGTCATATGTGGATCATACTTGGATCTCTCATGCCCTCTGGTCAGCACTACTATGCACCCCCTTGGAAAACAAACCCATTTATTCCGTCTGCTGTCAGGCTGCTAAACCCTGGGAAGTAACTGAACCTGAGTTGCTATTTATTGTGTTTTTATTCTTTCTTATTATCTTAGTCATTTCACTGTTGAACTTATTGCTCAGTTGCTGTTCTATGGTACTGTCAGGGGAATGTGTGTGTAGCTGTCATACACTGCTATGAATTTTGCATTTGTTTGTACCAAATTGTTTGGATGTTCAGTAAGGCATTGTAACTGTGAACTGAATTACCCTTTGGGGATTAATAAAGTAGTCTGATTCTGAATCGGATCATATGTGGATCATATGTGGGCCTTTGTGTTCCAGGGATGGACCAGTCCATGGGGCAGGAGCGGAGAACACCGGTCACCCCGTCCTCGTCATCGCGGTACCACCGCCGACGGTCCTCTGGGTCCAGAGACGAGCGCTACCGATCAGGTGAGAGGAGACGCAGTTTGATAGTGTTTGAGTTTTTTTTCTGGGAATCCTTTCTGACGCCTCTGGAGCTGAACATGACATCTTCTGTGTGTTGGAGCTGCCACACTGGCTTTGAAATATTTGTTAATTACTGTGTTAATTATCTTCATTAATCACAGCGTTGGTGCAGTGTCTTATGTCCCAAAAGTTGATCATAAAACTTTGTAATTTCACCTCACAGGCTCCTCCTATAAAAGTGATCATATCACTTTGATTTGAAGGTCTTTCCTGCTTACATTTGCATATTAATAGGCATATTATCGGTTTAACTATAATTCTTTTGTTAAAGTTCATCTCATTCAGAAAAGTGATGTTTAAGGTAAAAAAGTGCATTAACTTTGACACATTTTCATCGTCTCTTTAACCTAAAACCATCTTGTATTTGTTATTAATTCTTGATAGAACGTGTCGTTACGCTACAGGGTCATTGGTTCTGTTTTTGTCTTTTTAACCTTTTCATTTGGCTGAAGCTTCATGTTGTGTTTTCATCAGTGGGAATAGATTTGGGCCAAACTGTTGCTGTCCACTGGGGATTACACTGGGATTAGAGAGGATTTGGAGTTTAGGTGAATTCACATCCAAGATTAATCAGTAGAAATCTGCCCTCCTGACATTAGACCTTCCATATAAGAAGCACAGTAACACAACCTGCTGTTTAAACTCCTGAACCAATCAGGAATTCCTGCTCATTATATCACCGCACTCTAATGTAGCATGAGTTACTTTAAGTTTTACCTGACGGAGAGTACGTTGTGCAGAACCTTTAAATGAAAAGAAAGGCTGTGTGAGCACTTTAAAACACTCCCATTCACACACAACCACACACACAACCACACACACTCGGCTGTAAGACAATAAACCTGCACATGAGATCTAAATTACCTCCGTTCCCCTACATAAGCACACACAGGCTAAACAAACGTACATTTGTGAGCCTCGTTCGTCCTGACAAATGTCTCACTTCAGTCATTATTGGCCCGACAGCCTTCTGCCGCCGACCCACAGCGCTCAAACAAACCCAGCTGTGGCTACATCGCAGTGCTTTATCTCACTCTTGGAAGCACTCATTTACAAAATATCTTCACCAACACTCCCTGAACTTCATCAAGTCAGAAACCACTGCGCCTTCAGGGAACCGCCGTCAGGACAGGAGTGTTTGTGTACATAGATGGAATGTGAATAAATGAGAGCACGGCACTCACTGAAACAAGAACTGCAGCACAAACAGAGGCAGCACATCTGATGCTCCTGCTGTTCCCTTTTTACTAAACTGATATTTGTGTGAGAGACGTCCCATTAACCCTGGGGGGCAAACATCAGGCCCATGGACAAAAAGCGGTCCGCCAAAGGTTACAATCCCAGGTAGGATGAATCTGCAAAGTACCAAAATTACACTGAAGAGTTAAAGGTGTCGAACTGGTTTTAGTTTAGGTTCCACATACGGACCAATATGATCGACAGTAAAATAATATCATAATAACCTAGAAATAATGACTCCAAATTTTCTTCATGGTTTAATGTGGAGAAAAAAAAAATTACATTGCACCTATGAATGATAAAATAAAATTTTCTTTGTTTTAGTGCAAAAAAATTAAACTATGAAAATATGTAGATTTACAAACTGTCATTGAACAATAAAATGTGAATAACTTGAAAAAAATATGAACAACTTGAAACCTCTAAAGAATATTAAGTGCAACTATAACAATATTCTGTCTGTTACTTATTAAAATTGCACTTATTTTATTTAAGAAATTAAAAAATTTTTTCAGGTTATTCAATTCGTTTTTTCCCGTCTAGTTTAGAAATTTAAGTATTTTCATAATTTTGTGTAATTTTTTTTTTGCACTAAAACAGAGAAAACCTTGGAGTTGTCATTATTTATAGGTTTATTATTATTATGTCATTATTTTACTGGTTTGACCCACTGGAGGTCAAACTGGGCTGAATGTGGAACCTGAAAGAAAAAGAGTCAGACACCCCTGCAACTAAAAAGCCTTGAAAAGACTAAATAAACACTCATGATTTTTGTCATGTCTGTATTTAGTTTCAATCTCAGCTTCACCACTAGATGCCATCACATGAACCTTCATCTTCAGTCTTTTTTGACTTGAGCAGACATGATGTTCCAGTTGTGTTAATGTAAATGAATGAAGGTGAATGGGACTTAGTCGATCAGGTGTAACATTTGGATTCATGTGTGTTCTCAGACGTGCACACGGAGGCGGTGCAGGCGGCACTGGCCAAGCACAAAGAGAGGAAGATGGCGGTGCCGATGCCTTCAAAGCGGCGCTCACTGGTTGTTCAGACGTCAATGGATGCCTACACACCACCAGGTACAAAATGACCTCACACACACACTCTTACAGCTCTTTTCATGAGGATGTTCTTCAACCCTCTGATGGACCCACAGGTCCATGTTCAACCCTATTTCTGAGTAATGACACCACAAAGGTGGTTTGGAGCGCTGGCCCTTTAAATGCACACGAGCCACTTCAGGCCCCGCCCCCTCCAGGTTATTGGCTGTGCTGCTCTGTCCCATTCAACCAACAACTGAACATTTGAGGTAATGGGCTCCAAGTTTGGAGATGTTTTCAGTCTGGACTCCAACCGCTGCTGCTGATAAACAATAGTGTGTAACTGGAGAAATGTTGGTGTGAAGTCTGGACCTTATATGTGCAAATGTGGGGACGGAACTAGTAATAGACGCATGAGATTATGAAGGAATTCAAACAGGTTGTAGAAATCCACTGTATTTTTTTTTGCCAAAATGAATATAAAGATAGTTGATCAGCAGCTGGAGGGTTCAAATTCAAACTGTGTGAACTATTCAGGTCAAATACACAAAGAACTGAAGGACAGACTAAGAACAGTGGAGTTAATGAATATGAGGCCTTTAAGGTCTGGGGTTGGTTCAGTTTGTCTGGTCTAGGTCAATAAAATGAGTTCAGCTGAACCTGAATATTGTTGGTGCAGAGTGGAAAGTCCATTTTTGTTCTTTTTTTATATTCTATTTACCTGATGGGTTTAAAAATATTTAACCAATGAAAAGTGTTGAAAACAGATTGTGACATCATCTGTTAACATCATTTATATAGAATATACATATTTTTTCCTGTTTCCTGAAAATTGAGCATCTTGGACACAAGAGGTTTCTGTCTGACAGTGATGATATATACTGAATGAGCAGATCTGAACCTCAGTGGATTTCATTATATGCCAATGACACCTTCATATTCCAACATGACTTCTCCAGGAGCAATCAGGATTAGAACATCAAACTGTGGTTCAGGAGCATTTTACACATGGATCTGACACCACAGGGTCCAGACCTGAACCACTTTGAGAATCTAAGGGATGTGATGGAGAAAACTTTACACAACAGTCTGACTGTATCATCAATACAAGAACTGTTCTAAATAAATCCAAGTATTGGGTGGAAATAAATGTTGCGTAGGCTTATTGAAACAAAATCGCAGTGAATATTTAAGGTGTTCCAATGAATGTGAGAATAAAATATCTGATGGTTTTTAGGATGTTTAAGTTTACACTCTTGGTTAAATTTAGTAAATTATATCTGACCTCAAATACAGAGAAATTATATAAGCTTTTTTGTAACACATATCTTTATTAAGTTTTTAACACATTACATTTTCATAATAGTAATAATAATAATAATAATAATAATAATAATAATAATAATAATAATAAGCAAATACTGTACCATTCCTGTTTAGTAAGAGACATAATAGATTCAAAGTGAAATCATTAACTCTGTCAGACGTATCTCCTTGTTATCAGTGTGTAATTAAGTAAGATTACCATGTTTTTCGTAGACCAAAGTCACAAAGTGTTTCACAAAAGACAATGGCAAAAAATGAAGTTAAAACACACATTTAAACAAAGTAAAATGAAAATGAAGAAAAGGAAATGACACCTTAGGTTTTCTTGAGCTTTAGTTCTGCACAAGTCGTCGATCTGATCTGATCCTTGTTGGCTGATGTGCAGTGGTTCCTTATACATCTCTGTGTTCGATGTTATTTAATGAGGACGTTAATGAGGTCATTATCTCTGTGGCTTCAGGGTTCTTTGAGTCCACCGAACAAAGGCTGATAGAGACTGACTGGACATTTAGAACCAAACAGACAAAAACATGAGGACTTTTATTGGACATTTAAACTGTACTTTACACACGATGATGATGTTTTAACCCATAAAGACCCAAAAGTCCACGGTTAGCCAAAACCATCTACTGATCTAAACTGTTATGTACCTGTTGATCCATTAATTCTATCAATACATGTAAATAATTGGTGTAAAATACAGTTCTTCATCTTTTCATGGTCATCA
>JAQQZY010042328.1:0-10779 GCA_030068375.1 Ostorhinchus rueppellii | reverse complement strand
GGTCCCACCCGGGAATTGAACCCAGGACCTTCTTGCTGTGAGGCACGAGTGCTAACCACTGCACCACCGTGTCGCCCAAGAAAAAGTTCATATTCAAAAAGCTGTAATGACAATTTTTTACTACTCATAAAAATTCAACTGGTAAACTGATAGATTTAAGTGCCAGCTAACTAATTAATTGTGGTAGCTCTATTGCACTTTAACCCATAAAGACCCAGCACTACATTTATGTCAGTTCCCAAATGAAATGTTTCTCTATATTTTACCTTTCTTCAGTGAATTATCACCATTTATTACCTCCGCCAAGGAGGTTATGTTTTTGCAGGCATTTATCTGTTTGTCTGTTTGTGTTCAAAATAACTTGAAAAGTCCTGAACGGATTTGGATGAAATTTTCATGAATTGTTAGAAATGGGATGAGGAACAAGTGATTAAATTTTGGTGGGGATCTGGATCACCGTCTGGATCCAGGAATTTTTTCAAGGTTTCTTTATCATTGGGAGATAGGGCATGATGACACTGAGCTGCCTATGAGGTCATTCAGCGCCATCTAGTGGAGGAAAGTACAAACACTACCTTGGTGGAGATCTGTGATCACTGAGTGCTTTTCTAGTTTTTAATATTATCTTCTGTATTTTGCATTTTATCAGTATAAATCATGTATTTTCCTATATTAATTTACTGAACATGTAGATGTTCATGAATGTGCAGATTAAAGTTGAGGCTTATTATATCAAAAACAGAGAAAATTGCAGAAAAAGTGACTTTTTCAGTAAAAAAAAATATTGATTGAAAATAAACCAAGCTACTTCCATCCACTGTAATGGATCAAACTCCATGGGTTTTAAAGGTGAATCTATGTTTTAGAAGATGACGGCATTTCCCTGTTCACTATGAAGCCTCTGAACGTCCAAATGGGTCACATCGGATGACAAAATGATGAAGAGGACAAACAGCATTTTACACCAATTATTTACATTGATTGATAGGCTTAGTGGATCAATAGGTATTAAACAGTTTAGATCAATAGATGGTTTAGGTCAGTGATAGATAATTGGGTCTTCATGGGTTAATTAATTTATCCTATACAACACAATAAGGGACAAATAATAGACAACTCATTTCTTTTTTTGCAGAGTTTTTATCTCATTCAGCTTGAATGAAAAAAAAAATGCAAAGAATGAGGAAAAGCACCAGAGCATACCTAACGCTATTCAGATGTAACAGCAGACCTTCATTATTAGCAGGTGTGTCTGTGTTTAAGGCTTGCGTGCGAGTTTGTCTCCCATGGCAGTGATTGTCTATCAGTGATTTGGCACAGTGTGTGTATGTACTGTAAGAGGAAATAAAAAGAAAAAAGGCCTGGGGTGTTCCTGTTTCTTTTCCTACTGCGATCACAAAGTTACTAAACAGTAGCTCTGAACCAAGCAGTGACCACAGACACATGGCAGGCCTCCTGATGGAAACAGACGTCTTCTCCTCTGGTGTTTTTTTTCCTCTCTCCTCGCCCTTATTTCACCCCCACATGGAGGATGAGGTTACAAATACAACAAACAACCTCAACACAACTGCATCTCCGGCTCTGTCATTCACACAAAAAGGAAATCCTCATCCTTGAGTTATGAAGTCTTCCTGGTTGAAAGTTGAATAGTGTTAAATGAGATAGCAGCAGATTAAAATAAAGCACTGAAATGTATAAGACCCAGAGTGGGAAAGATGCCAGTATTTGCAGAGACGATGTTGAGCTGTGTTTTTCAGCTGTGAGCCCCATCCAACCCCTGTACCCCCAGAGGGAAACAGCTTCCACACCCACAGGGTAATTTTCCTTTCTGGAGAGCACAAATTGATGCCCTTTTTTCCCTCCTCTGTAATTGTTTGTGTGCAGTGTTCATTCACCAGTAATTCCAGCCAAGTTATCGCAACGCTCACGAAAAGAGAGTAAATAAAACGATGGGATTGACCCTAAAAGTTCCAAGTAGCCACTGGTGATCAAAGGCGTCTACTGATCTAAAATGTTGAATAACTTCTGAACCCTAATCCTGTTAATAGATTTTAGTTTCTCAGCTTTTCAGCTGTTTTGGATGTTCTGGGTTCTCTGGAATGAAATGGAAACATTGTTAGCTTCTGTAACATTCACCATTAAAACCCATGCATTTTTTTGAAAAATGGCAGTGTTTGTAGACACTTATTTTTATGTTCAGTTAGTGACATATTTTGTTGAAAAAAAAAAAAAAAAAAAAAAAAAAATCACTGTTACTCCATTTAATTTTTTTTTTCTGAGGATGGTAGAAGTACATCAGTAAAATTAATCATGTGGAAAAAAAGTATGTCACTGACAAATGCAAAATGAAGGAGATAATATTGTAATAAATGGCGATTAATCACTTAGGAAGTTAGATGTAGAGAAAACTTCCTCCAGAAGTTGCCACACAAAATAGTTCTAGGTCTTTAAGAGTTAGCACCACTTAATTCAATGAAAAACATATATATAAAACACACTTTTCAATTTGGCTGGGTAATGTATAGATACAGATGTTGAGAAATGAATATGTATTCAGTTCATCAACATATGTAATAAAATAAATCAGAATTCAAGATAATATAAAGTGATGTGGAAATAGTAAAAATGGGCAGGAATCTTCAAGCATATTCAGAACTTAGCAATTTTTCAAGATGTATAAGGCCTATTGTGAATTAGTTTGTGAAGGTGCCATTTTTTTAAATTTTTTTTTTTTAAACACAGGTCCTGGAGAATCTGTGTCTTACAGAATCAGTTCCAGGGATACAAGACTCAGAAACCTAGGCACTAGAACCTTTACTTTCCAAAATGTACAAAAGGCTCTGTCACGCTAACGTGGCTGCTGCTATGCTGTTTGCTGTGTGTAATGTCAGATATGCAATTAGTGTCTCTGCTGACATTTGGAAGACTGGCTTTAAGTGACAGAGTGAATATATTCATACAAAGAAAATATACACTTCTTTTCTTAAGTAATGATTGAAAATGTTTGCCTTGAGCACATTCACCAGCCTTCAGAATACATTTATGGGGAGAAAAACAGAGAACAAGTGGTGCACAGCCCAACAAACCCCACCCCTCAGACATATCGTTGTTTAGTCAGACATATTTTACTTTGGCATCGATCCGGTTGATGCCATTATGTCTGTGTGTACCAATGTCAACACATCAATTGCCTCAATATACATGTCAAGTTTGAAGTGAGTTAAAACAAACTTTATGTTTTTGTAGACATTTGAAATTTTATGGAAAAGGGACCAAAAAAGAAAGTTAAAATTCAGAGAAAAATTGAACTTTGACCTACTTTGCCCAAAATGTAACCACATCTATTCTTGGTAACTGGCCATCTATAAACCTAGTTTGGCATGAATTAAACCGAAAGTTTTGCTGCTACAGACATGCAAACTTTCACCCAGTATAAATAAATGTGGGAAAAAAAGATTTTAAAAAATTCCTAAACACTTGAAACTTTTACCTACTTTTCCCAAACTGTAATGGCAACTATTCTGGATCACTAGCAATTTATAACCCAATTTGGTATGAGTTCAACCAAAACTTTAGGTGCTACAGACATGTGAAACGTCACCCATTATAAGCAAATGGGGGGGGGGGGGGGGTTTAAAAAATTCCTAAAATCTTGAAACTTTGACCTAGTGTTCCCAAAATATAATCACATCTATTCTGGGTCACTGGCAATATATATAAACCCAATTTGGTATGAATTCCACCTATAGTTTTGCTGACAGAGTGTTAAACAAAACAACCCAAATGAAAAACAATAACTGTTGCCACACCTTTGGGGGGTGGAGTAAAAATGCTTGTTCACGTTTGACAAGTCAATTAATTCTTTACATCTTTGAAGCAGTCTCTGACACTGAAGGGCACTCATGCAACTTCCATAAAACATTTATATTGACTCTATATTCAATGAGCCTGTGTGGTGTCTGTCAACAGAATTAGACAAAAATAACTCGGCAAGGGTGTACCCCGCCTTCGCCCTAAGTAGCTGGGATAGGCTCCATGCGACCCCCGTGACCCTAGTGAGGATAAAGCGGGTATAGAAGATGAATGAATGAATGAATTTTCATGAAATTTGGCAGAAGGATAGGATATAGGCGTAGGATGTAGTCTTTAAATTTTGAAGCAGAGCCATAAAAAGTGGTGGAGGCTTTAATTTTTAATTCCTTTTTGTAACTGAAAGGGCTTTAATGGAATTGTAGGACTGTGAGGTTCTGGTAGAGGCACTTGTAGATGGAATTTGTGCTCTGATCATCTACACCTTGACCCTCCCTCTACTTTTGTGCTTGTCTTTTCTTTAACACTTTAACTTGAGCATTCCACACTGATGTAACAACAATGCAGCAAACTGTCACCACGTTGCTGTTTCTTCTTCCATATGACACCTAAGAACCTTAAGACCATTTATAAAATCCCAAAACTCACAGTTAACATTTTTGTCTCCGACAGTCCTGCATTATAGCCTGTGTTAAACACCGGTTACAATCTCCATGAGCAGAAAATATGAACACAACAAGGCTCAGAGGTTAACAAGGTTTGGGGTTTTTTTCTGTAAATCTAATATGTTCAGATATTAAGACAAGAAGAAGCTTCACAACTGCATGAACAATTGGACATAAATGCAATATTTTCTTTGAATGATGCTCTAAGATGATAAAACAGAGAATAAAACATCAGGTTTATGCTCTGATCAGTCTCTTAGACTATGCCTGAAGTTGCCAATCATGAAATACCTTGATATTTTACAGTATTTTATAATCTTAACAGTAATGGTAGGCACAATTTCAAACCAAAAGCCAAAATACAGGAGGAAAAGTAGAACTGCTAGTCTGTGCACATGGTGTTGGTATTTTCCACACAGACACAGAGATAATGCCACGGTACAATAGTGCAAATTTTAGTGGCACTTACAGGCCAGAGTGTAAACAGTCATTTGTGTAGGCAAAGCATGAGTAGATTTCTCAGGTTGGGCCTGTGGAAATGTCGTCACTGTAATTTCCAGAACACACAGAGCTGCTGGTCCTGACTCTTTACAATACCCGTTATACACACCTAAACTACGTCACTGAACAATTAAACAACTATGCTGCTGCTGCTGCCTGCAAAGACTAATGGAAAGTCATTAATTTGATGTGATGTGTACTGAGGAGATTTAAGCTCTGAAGAGTCATGTGTGTAACAACAGTAAGTGTGCGTGGGTTTTATAAATTCTCAAAAATTGTCATTTATCTGCAGTCATTTAACTGATTATATCTAAGGTCAAGTCTAGTGGGCACGAACTGCAACTTCCCCCAGTTCAACTCCATGTCTAGCCTTTGCTGCACATTAGTTCAGCACACTGCTCACATTATATTACAATACCTTTTTTTATGTTGTTCTTATTTTATTTTATTTATTTATTTCTTTGCTTTGTCTTCATAGAGATTTGTGGCTTATTCTCAGGAAGATGTACAACATATTGATATGATATAACATTATAATTCACAGTGATCACTATAAGGCTTTGTGTGGCCCACAAAATAATATATGAAGTAATCAGTAAAAATGAAACCAAGTTGGTGAATTTCTATTGTAAAAAGCCAACCTAATACAATCAGATAAAGAAGGAAGAAGAAAAAAATGACACAGATTCATTTATAAACCCAAGTCCTAATAATTTTACTTGCGTTATAAATTTAGAACAGTTATAAAAAGCGATGGTTCAGCTATGTTTTAGTATAGCAGAATATGTAACTTCATGTCGTATGGGGAATTAAAACCTGATATATGGATTCATCTGGTGTTTCCCCTTGCTACTGCATAAGGTTTCCTTCTTGTCTGTTGTATCAAAGATTAAAAAAATTTAAAAAAATCTTTCCTCTGTCCCTTTACTCCTTTTCCTCATTTAATTGTGCTACACAACTTGAAAAATGTAGTAATGTATAAAATATTCCATTTAATTATTGCTGTGGTTGGACAGGCTGCTATCTCTGCTGGTATGTAGCTGTGGTGACTGAGTAGGCAATTTGAGACTTCATAGATGAACAACTGGAGCTGCTGATAAACTAATTTGCTCAAGGTCCATTTGGGAACCAGCAGCTGCCCTTACAATAGTAGTTAAGAACATTTTGTTTACCTCTCATCTTACCTCTCATTAGAATGGAATACTGGACAAAAACTGCCTCTATTCTTGTGTAACTTCCCAATCATACACTGTCAAGCACTCACTTTAAGCCAGATTTCCTCATCTCATTACTTCATGTCACTGTCATTTTCTATTTTACTTGGGTGTTTCCTGTTCAACTACTTGTCTTGCCACTGTTGGTCTTCCAGCTCTAATCTTGTCGCTTCTATCTTTTATATGCAACTTTTTTTCCCCGCTTTTGTACTTCCTTCATCCTCTCCCATTCATCTTCTCCATCTCTCTCTCTCTCCATCTTGCAGAGCTGTAAAAATAAATGAGGCTGCTAACATTTGGTGAATGTTAGCTGCTCCTCACCTGCAGAGACAGATCAGGTTTCATGTTTGTTCACATATAGATGGATGTATATATGATTAAAATATCAAGGCCAATAAACTATCAGCAACTGACAAAGTTTTTTCAAGACAGATGCAAACATAACCACCAGCAGCATCCCTGTCAGGAAACCAGATGAACCCGTCAGTTTTCTTTGGAAAAAAAAAGAGACATGGTGAAACTCCCTACTGGGCAACAACTCTGCTTTGTCTAATTTGCAACTGTGTGGACAATTAAGAAATGTCATGTTAGAACAGGTTGCCTTTCTGTTTGTGCACCCCCATGATATGCTTTTATACAATGTTTTTACTTTTTACAAGTTTACAATTTCCAAATTTAGTACATTTAAATCAGCCTGTGCAGGAATAGATACTTTTAATAAGCAGTTACACAATAATGTACATATGCTAATTCACATTCAAAGCTGCAACAGTATTAATTCAATGCAATCAATTCAGAATTAATATATTTATCCACTGTTCTGTGCTTAACATGAGTACTGTTACATTGTGAGTTTAAATCATCATGTGTGCAAATTTTACCAGTGGAAACAGACGGTTTTTCAACACAGTACTTTAGCATTACTTCATAATACTACTCAACTATTGCCACGTATAACACCTGTTTGTGCTGTGAACACTTGATGTGTGCATTTTCCACTCAGTGTGAAAACAACAGTTAAAGTTTCATTACCAGTGTCCAGTATTACATTAGTACGTGCAAGTACACGTACTATCACTAATCAGTTGGATCAGAGCCAGTCAATTCGACAGTATGTTCCCTACCCTTATTAATTTGGTACAACTGCCTGATAAAGAGTTGAACAGATACACAAGTTCATTTCAGGTCATTTACAGACAGGTCAGTTCACATGAGGTATGCAGATAATGAAAACAGCCCTTTAGGTCAAGATTTATCATGTTTAATAAGTTGTAGGAATATGAAAAACATATCTTGCTCAGTTTATTTTTGTAGTAGTAGATGTGAAATCCAAACAATACATTCTTATAGAAATATCTGTATGTGAATTCAATGCATGCTTCGGTCACAAAACCATTATCATATATGTACTTTACATGATATATGATAGTAGTGTGAAACTAGACATACAAGAAATTTCTTTTATGGTATAAAGGATTCATACATTTTTTACAAGGGACAGCTGACAGGAGATTAAACTACATGATAGAGGTTCACTGCTATCGTCATACTTTGCGACACTTACTTTATCTACATTACAGTATGTACTTTGAATGTGTTTTTGTTTCCTGATTGTGTTACTCTACAGTACTCTGATTTTAACAGTTTTTTCTTTCTGTAAATAAGTGACTCAAAAATAAATCCTACATCCCTGTCCTGTGTTGTATAGTAAAGTAAAAATACGTCACTACTGTACTCCAGTATGTTTTGGGAGACTTTGTACTTTACTGAGTAGTTTTTATTCTGTTTACTTTCACTTTTATTTCACTACATTTCCTAACTCAATTGGATACTTCTATTCCCATACATTTTTAAACACACAGTATGGTTACTCATTACAAAAAATAAATTAAAGGAAATTTGGTGTTTTCACAACTGAGATTACCAATGAGTGCAAAAAAGTCAGGAAGCTGATTTGTCATTGAGCCTAATTGTGTAATGCAGGGTTTGTCAACTTTTTTTGAACCACACCTCATTAATGGCATCATGAGGCTACTGATGCCCCCCTATGCCCGAAAAAATGTGTAGGATGGGGGGGGGGGGGGTTCTGTGAGAAAGTGAAAATGAGTTCCATTCACCTTATTACTGACTACCTGCGGCCCCCGAAAAGAAATCTGCAACCAGGTGGATTGGGGGGGGGGCTGGACAATATGTGCCCCACCCACCCACTCATGGACCCCAATCCATGAGTGGGGGACAGTGTATGCTGAGTGATTTATAATGTTGAGATGTTCACTAACGCATCCACACACACGCACAACAATGTCACTTGTGACCCTTCCCCATGTGCTTGTACACCCCAAGTACAGTGCCCCCCCCCCTTGGTTAAGAACCATTGGCATAATGCACAAGTGCAAACGATGGTCCACACTCAACCTGTCAGCAATCTGTTGATGTGAACAGCAGTGTAATAAGCAAAAATTTTGCCTGCCTGTGGTTGTTATTAACATTTACTTGTGCTTTTACTTTCATTTCTTGAGTACCATTAATTGTAGATTGCTTGATATACTCAAGTACAGAAAATACTAGACACTTGAAGACTTTAACTTGAGTAGCATTTCAGTTGGTGATTTTAACTTCTACCAAAGTCATTTTTTGGTAGGGTACCTGTACTTCTACTCAGATGTGACTTTCCAGTACTGTCCCTGTCTCCTAGTGGGAAAACTTGATGTACTGAATAGCTCTATCAATATTTTTTTTTTATGTGCGTTTATCAATAAACATGACAATTTCCCCTCTGTGTGTTCTCCATGTGTAACGTATGCCAACATGTCATCTGTTTAACCTAGTGTAGCTGAGGATGTTACAGTGAAGTAGAATGTGAAAAAAACCTCTGGGTGTAATCTGCGGTCAAAAAACAATGTTAAGAGAGGTGTTTTTTTTCTGATGCTGCAGTGACTGAAGGTAGAGTCTCAAATGAAGGTTCTGGCTGTTCAACACTCTGGCTGACACAAAACACTGAGCTCAGACTTCAAAGATCCTCCTTAGAGACTGGACCAAACACGGGGAAAATCAGATACTTTTTGCACTTTTAACTCTCCTAAACCGTTCGCTCTTGTCTAAGTCACACAAAATACAGCAACTGAGTGCTTAGGACACTAAAGGAGACTAGTGAAAGCATCCCTTGTGGATGGCAACCAAAGACGGTCTACAAAATATATCTTTACAGCGAAAGAGAACAGGGAAATGCTGTTCCACACACTACTCTAGGAAACCCTGTCTACTATTGGAGGAAACTTAGGAGTCTACAAAGGTATATAATTACTACTGGAACACTTAGAGGTTATCTAAACCTTAGTTTCCCATGCTCTCTATGCATTTTCAAAATATCTAGTGCAATTAAAAAAAGTGTGGGAAAATATTTCATGTTACTAAGTTGCAGATATTGTATGGTGAACCAAAATGTATTCTCCAGTGAATCATTTCATTGTGGGTGTCATTACATGTCACTGCTTGTTCGCAGATGATCTTGGATGTGAATCACATTTTATTCTTCTGTTCAGGATTTTCTCCAGATGACAAGATGAGTTAATTCCTAAACTGCACACAGTAAACAGTTTGATCACTGGTGTCATCCCACTCTTGGCTGTGATCCTGCTGTCTATCGGGCTGCACTGATTATGACTTGACAATCGTTTATCTGCTCCAGCAATATTCCAAACAGAAATGAGATGGAACAAATGGGACATGAGGGACACTAGACACATTGTTCCATCTTTCATGCAACTAACCCATTCCAATCCCATTTCAACAAAGTGCTCCTGTAGTTTATATGTAGGGTTAACAACTCAAAAAATAGAATACTGGAGAAAAGGTAAAAGTGGTACAAACTTATAAAGATAAGAGAGTGGTATTACACTTAATGGAGGTATATCATGGCATTTAAAACAAGTGTCATAAAGACAAGTCACTGCAGCTTTAAAAAAAACAAACAAACAACAACAACAACAACAACAACAAAATCTAAGAGGACAATTAAAACTTCTCCTTTTCTTTCATATTACTCTGATTTTTAGAGTTCAGTGTTACTACACGACTTTTAGACTTGAATTATGTGGAAATTGTATGAAACAAAGAGTCAGCTGCAGACCACCAATAAAACAGAAAAATGGTTTACTGGGAGAGAAGCGAGGCAAGCCATAAAAAGACAAGAATGAACAATCTCTATCAGCTCTGTGCTCATGCGACTTCCTGGGTGAAGGACTATGTATAAGACACCACTGCAATATAAAATGATCTAATCTGTACTGCAGTCCATTATGTCAAAGAATCCAAAAACTACATTTTATAATGAACACATGGAACAAAAATGGTACGTAGTTGGTTCTTGGAATTCACTCCGCTTTTAAATCCAGATTAAACTGATGAAATTGGACAAATACAACCTTTGTCACATCAAACATCATTGCACTCATAGAACATAATAGAGGTGTGTTCAAAATATCGATACGGGGATACATCGTCGTGGGCCTTTTGGCGATACACGTATCGATACGGAGGCGTCAGTATCGATATTTTACATGCAACAAACATGATCAAGCTTCAGCAAA
>JAQQZY010042269.1:0-10782 GCA_030068375.1 Ostorhinchus rueppellii | reverse complement strand
GAGAAAACCCACGCAGACACGGGGAGAACATGCAAACTCCACACAGAAAGGTCCCAAGGATCGCCCAGGTCCTTCTTACTGTGAGGCACGTGTGCTAACCACTGCACCACCGTGTTGCCCACTCCTCTAACATTCTGTAGAAAAAGAAGATGACACACCACCCAAAATAGAAAAGGGGAGGGTCATTTATTATTTGTTAATTTGGAATTCTGTGTTGACTTCATTAGCAACCAGCTTTGTTTTGCATTTCTTTTTTTTGAGGCAAACTGTGCAAACTTCTAGCTGAAGGGGTATTGCAATCGTTCAGTCATCTGTCCATCTTTCCAACAACTTAATCACATATTCAGAAGAATGTAGAGGATGCTGTCGAAGTATCTTGGCATGGAGCAGAAGCCTAATGAAAATAGGTGACCATGACCTCCTTTTTCAAGGTCAGATGGCATCAAATGGAGACATGCCCACCATGTCTTTGCATGGCTTGGTTTGTTGGGGTGATATGTTTGCTTGTAACAGCCTTGTGCAGTTATAATATCTAATGCTGTGTTTCCACTATGTGGTACCGGCTGGGCTCGGCTTGGCTCAGCTCGGCCTTTGTGCGTTTCCATTATGAAAAAGAACCTGGAATCTGGTACCAGGTACTAGTTTTTTTGTATCACCTCTGCCAAGGTTCCAAGCGATACTAAACCATGACGTACAAACAGCGCAGACCCCTAATTGGTCAGACAGTTTTCTCTGTGACCTGCCGTTTTACAAAAAACAGATGCGGAAGTAGACAGTAAATAGAGCAGTACATCAATCCACATGATGACAGCCCAAAACTACATCATGGTTGGTCAAGGACACTCCGTCTTTGGTGGCCAACGTAGAAATTCAGACGAGACAACACACAACAAGTGAGTTTTCAGCAACTCTGAGCAGATGACATGGGAATAACACGCAGCAACGGAATACTGAGTTGAGGCAAGTCCAGCTGGTTCCATGTAGTGGTAACGCGGTGTCACTGTTTTCAAATATAAATATGTACATAATAAGTTTCACACAAAGACAATCTAATCTAAATTATAGGGCAGTAACTTTCAACAGAATCGTACACTGTATTTGGCCAAGGGACATTAAAAGTATGCAGCAAGTTATGGCTTTAGAAGAAAAGCCATCACAACAAACAAGCCCTCCTCAAATTTAAAGGAAAAGCTGTTAAAATGGTGATGACAATTCCTGTCTATCTTTTTTTGTTTTTTTAAATCAAGATCTTCTTTATTTGTTTTTCAGGACATATTGCACAGGTGTTCCGTTGATAAAAAAAAACAAGTTGTATGAATAGACACGTCAACATCTTAGCACATCAAAAAAAAGGAAGAGCAATACTAAAAAACAAAAAAAATAAAAAAACCAAGAAAAAAAAAAAAATCCAAAAAATAATCCCCAGTCGCTGCCAGTGACCTTTTTGAATATTGGTTTTAGCCTGTCATAACAATAATGCATGGAGCATGACAAGTAAGTTGTGATAATGTCAAATGTTCAGAAGTCCTGAAACATGTTTAACAAACGTCCCCATGCCTTCTGGAACTTTCCATTTGAGTGCCAAAGTGAATACCTGATTTTTTTTTAGCTTCAGGCAGTACAGGGTATGTGTCAGCCATTCTGTATGAGCAGGTGGAGTGAAATCCCTCCACCTGAGGAAGATCGAACGACGAGCCAGAAGAGAGGCAAATGCTACCATGCGTCGTTTTTCAGTGGATAATCTGACCTCCCTCCACTGACCCCAAAAAGAGCAATGAGAGGGATTGGCTCCAATTTTACCGTCAACACCTGATATAAAGTATGAAAGAATTCCACCCAGAATTTGTTCAGGCTGGGGCATGACCAATACATATGAATGAGACAAGCTCCAGAAATGTTAGATTTAACACAGAGTGGACTAACCTCAGGGTATAAAGTAACTAATTTGATTTTGGAAATATGAGCTCTGTGTACCACTCTGAATTGGATGAGGCTGTGACGAGCACACACAGAGGTACAGTTAACCAGTTTTACAATGGAGGTCCAAGTGTCTGCTGATAAAGAGAGGCCCAAACCCTCCTTCCATGCAGTCTTAAGCTTGTCCATATATATATATATATATATATATATACATATATACATATATACATATATACATATACACACACATATATAATGCTCTTCCTGTGTACCACAGACCTCCACTAGGGTCTCAAATCCATCAGTGCAGCTCATTTTGTTTTGGACATGTTTTTCCACCACAATAAAAGATTGCATCTGTATTATCTCAAATAGTAAAAGGAGACAGACTTGCATGTTGTTTTGTGAACCCCCCCCCAAAAAAAAAACCAAAACAAAACAAAACAAACACCTGAATTCTCCTTGAGGATGCTGTAAAGAAAGGTACTATTTTGATGCTTTCATTCACAGGCTGGACAATTCAATTTTTCTTGTAAGCCACAAATATTAACCATTTGATGCTCTTTCATAAAGGTTTGAAAAGGTAAGCCATGTAGGGGTTCAGAGATCCAGCTGCTGCAGAGAGGAAGGACATAATATTGTTTCAGTTTAGTGGAAAAAACACATTTTCACTAAGCCTCTTATGAAGGGGATTCACATTGTTCCGGATAGCTGATTACAGGCAGAAATCTTTGCAGTGTAAGTAATAGGAAACAAAAAATGTGGAGTTCAAACCCCGACTTTTTTCTTTGATGGAAGCATCGTCAGATTCTGAAAGTTACTAAATTGTCACGGACAAGTCATCGTAACCTCAAAAGATTATTATGTGCCACACAACACTGATACAGCCTTAAGAATGGGTGAGCATTAGAAGACTGATAGTGTACACCAGGTTCCTCAAACACCTACAGGCCTACCTTACCCCCCAGTGACTTAATTGTTTGTTCAGAATTACCAAGATGATCAGTTTAACCCATTAAGACCCAAGCATCCACCAGCCACCAAAACCACCCACTGACATAAATGTTTAATAACTTCTGAACCACTAAACCTACCAATATGTGTAAATAATCAGTGTAAAATGCAGTTCTTCATCTTTTCATGGTCATCAGATATGACCCATTTGGACGTTCAGAGGCTCTGCAGTTACTGTGGAAACACTGACATCTTCTGCCGAATTGATTCACCAGTAAAACCCACATAGTTTGATCAATGATAGTAGACAGGAAAACTTGTTCTCAGTTCAGTTATTGCTAAAACAAAGGTTACTTTTTCTTCCGTTTTCTGTTTCTGATATAATACCCCTTAATTTTAAACTGAGTTTTAATGAACAACTACATGATCAGTAAATTAAACACAGGAAAATACATGATTTTTACTGGAAAAAAAAAAAAAAAAGCAAAATACAGAGAATGGTATTATAATAAATTGTGATGTATGAATTAAGAAAAGGTTAAATGTAGAGAAAAATTCATTTGTGAACTGACACAAACGTAGCACTGGGTCATTATGGCATAAAATATTGATTTTGGTACACCACACAACTAAACCTGATACATGTATTTTTTTAATCATACTATTGTGGACAATAGTTAAACATAGTGTCCATGTTTAACTAGTATCCAACAAACAGCTCAAAATTTAATTTGGGATTAGGGGAACGTAACCTACATCATTTCTTTAACAAATAAAAAGACTAAAAACAGTTTATTTTCTCATGTACAACACAATAAGCTACAGTTGGACCAAAAGGACACTTTGAGTAATAAAATATAGAGTCAGAGGAAGTAAAAGTTTTGCTGAAGTGCCTTGTTAAAGTCCACTGATGCTTGTATGCAGTGCACATGCTCCTCTTACCTGCAGTCTGCTTTTCCTCTGCAGCAGCTGAGCATGCAGCAGCTCCCTGTTCCTGATGGCAGCACTCAGCTCGCCCTGTAGGCCATCAGACCGTTCAGGGCCAAACACAGAGTCCAGCAGGTCCCCCTTGACCTGCAGAAGACTGAAACGCTCCTGCAGCTGAACACTGTCCCTCAACAGCCGCTGGAAATGCAAAGAGAAATAGAGAACATATTGAATATACTGTACTGTTTAATGACATCTACAAATAAAACTGTTCAAAAGGCCCACATTTGGCTACACAAATGTTTTTTGTGAATTGCTAGTTTATCACATATGAACCACCCCCTGACCACACACCCGACTGGCTGAATTAGACCAATTACGGAAAGTCACGGTCACTGTTCTCTTTGCCAAATCTAAGTCTAAGTTGGACTCAGCTGAAGGTTTCAAAATACAGACTTCCATGCTTCATTGAACATCACTAATGTCGATTCTTTGTCAATGTAACAACCAAATTAATTACATTTTGTGAAATTACCTATATTAAATTACAGTGGTCATTGAACATTTTTTTTCAAAGGTGTACAGTAGGTGCAGTATTATGATCCAATACGCACACTTGCCAAAACTCATTTTAAGTTCAGCTCCATAAACACTTTTTAGTCAATTTCATACAGAATTTTTATGATTATAATATAGTACTGCTCCATGTGATGCAACTCTTACACAAGCTAGAACTCCAAAATTTCTTTTAGTGTCAACTTCAAGTTTAAGAGTTATAAATCTTTCTGATCCTTTTATTTTTCAAAGTGAGGTGTAGTTTGCTAGTGGCAAAGGACAGCAAGTATGTCATTTTTCTGAGTTTACAGCCAACAGCCAATCCGATACTTGGATAGTTTTGTGTATTTGTTGCTTTATCTGGCAGTAAACAGATTATTCTTGAAGAAAGTGAGAACTCACTGAAAGGCTGCCATTGTGACCCTGATGTAACACAAGTCAATAATACCGAAAACCAATTAGAGCAGGCTGAAAATGCAGTTACCTTTGCAGTAAAGAATGACATTTTTAAAATTCCTTCACACTGAAAAGAGCATCAAACAACTCATCAAGTGCAACTTTCTCAGTCTCATGAATTCTTTACAGGAATGAAATTCATTCAGAAGTGCCGCAAACCTATCTTTCTCCATTCTGTGTAATCTAGAAAATGTGATTACATCTCACACAGACATTATGTGCCACAGAAGTTCCTAATGGTTATTGAAGGCCAAAGCTTGAGTAAGCCTTTTTCTGCATTAATTAAATTTGCAGGAGCCAAAATCAGGAGAAAGAAGTGGTTTTAACACCGTCCAGTCTCTGCTATTGGGTGAGACGCTGCAGGCGGTGGGTGTCGGCAGCTCAATGATCTCCTGGATTACTGACTACCTGACAGGCAGGGCACAGTTTGTCCATCTGGGCAGTGTTCTGTCTGATGTGGTGGTCAGTGATACAGGCACTCCACAGGGGACTGCACTCTCCCCTTTTCTTTTTACCTTATACATCACAGACTTCCAACACAACTCTGAGTCATGTCACCTGCGGACGTTTTCTGATGACTCAGCTGTTGTGGGGTGTATAAGAGAGGAAGAGGAGGGGGAATAGGAAGACTCTGGTAAACAACTTTGTGGAGTGGACTGAACAGAACCACCTGAGGCTGAATGTCAACAAGACCAGGGAGATGGTGGTTGACTTCAAGAAGAAGAAGATACCTTCACAGCCCCCACGGATCAGTAGGGGAGGCTGTGGAGGAGGTGGAGGAGTATAAATACCTGGGGATGGTGATCTACAATAGACTGGACTGGAAATCTAACATGGAGGTTGTGTATGAGAAGGGGATGAGCCGACTCTACTTTCTGAGGAAGTTTAGATCGTATGCAACAAGATGTTAGAGCTTTTACCCGTCTATTGTGGCCAGTGCTATCTTCTTCAGGGTGTCCGCAGGTAACAGCAAATCTAATCTAATGCTTTTTATGCCCTTTTGAACCCAACTTTATATACATTTAATGCCCATGTGCAACTGCAGATACAGTTTTATATATACATACGGTTTACAGTGGCAAGCTTTAACCAGGTTCTGAATAGTTCCTGCTCCAATCACTTCTGTTGAAACTTGCATTTTCCCATTTTTCCAACATTTGCTAATATTCCCTCCGCTCTTTCACCACAGCAAGAGCATGCTCACAGCACACTGCATTCCAAGCATCCAGTGTTGTGACTTTGTACATTGGCCATAAACAATAGCCAAGTAAAGGGTTCCGCCTGTCAGTCATTACACTATACTTCCAATCAAAATTATTAAATGTTTATATAATCAAAATAAATCGTGAATAACAATGCTTTTTATTCATCTGGTGTATTTAATTTTTTAATGCCTCGGGACGTCAAATTGAATGCTTTTTAATGCCATTTAAGGCCTTAATTTTCACAAAATTTATGTTTCGATTTTAATGCTTTTTAATGACCTGAAGAAACCCTGTTCTTTGCAGCTGTTTGTTGGGGTAGCATCATCAGAGCCAGTAACACCAACAGACTTGATAGAATCATCAAGAAGGCTGGCTATGTAATCAGCCTGAGGCTTGACAATTTCGTGGTAGTGAGGATGACACTAAAAAATCTGATCTCCATCATGGACAATGATGAGCACCCTCTCCATCACACACTGGATAGACAGCACCTTCTCAAAAAGACTATTATAGCTCTGCTGTCAAACGGACAGATACAGAAAATCTTCCATTAATTTCCATCTGTAGTTCTTCTAGCAGTCAAAAAAGAATTTAAAAAGAGAAACAGCACATAAGAATTAAAAAGAAAAACAACATCAAAAGTCACATACACTCAAGGTATAGAATAAAATTAAAGGGAAGAGTCAATGCTGGCAGGCTTGGTTTCTTAAAATCCTTTTTTTTTTTTGTCATGGTGTTTAATCGTGAAATTTTTGCCCAGTGATGTTAACAAAATTGTCCAGTACTGCATCATTGAATGGTTATTAACAGAAATGTGTTACCTCAATATTCTGGACTAGCATGGCGATGTTGGAGAAATCAGTGACCTCTGCAGAGGCCTCCAGAACCTGAGAGACCCTGTGGCTCCATTGGGCGTAGACCAACAGAGGGTCCTGGAGGACGTTCCTCAGCCCCGACTCTGACTCTGAACACAGACGCGTTGCTCTGCATTTCACACTGCAACACAAGCACAAGGGCATTCACAACTTTTGGAAAAGTGAACAAGAAAGTGTCACCTAGACTGTAGTTGTTATGTGGAGCCCCATCAACAGTGCAGCTTTCGGGACTTTAAGGTGTGTCAGGACGACACTTTGGTCCAACACTTTGGGCTGTTATGTCAAAAACTTGTGGAAGATCTGCAACCAAATATGGTCTGTATGTGTAGAGACCACAATCAGACTAATTTGCAATCTATTTAAATCAAATACTAGATATAAAGATAGATGACCTGGTGCCACTTGATCCATGGTGTTTTGTGAAGTGTGAAGCCAAAATCAAAGTTACCAGCTGTTAAGTTACTTCTGACAAGAAACACAGTAGAGTAGAATTTTTCTTAAAGGGTACCTGTAGTGAATTTTCATTGCCAGCCATTTCAAAATATCACATAATACTAGCGATATGTTATAGCCCGTTGTCAAGTATGCGGAGAGGTGACAATCCCAGGTCCATAAAGTAAAAGTCCTGTCATGTATTGGTTCTACCTGTTCACTTAACAGGTGATTCCATTGATTATCCCTTCATCTACCTGGATGAGGAGTTGTGCTAATCAAAATGGGCTGGTTCAGTGAGTGGTTGGAACAAATATACGGCAGGACTTTTACTTTATGGAGCTGGGATTGCCACCTCTGAGTATGTGCAAGTACTAAGTCACTCAGACCTCATCAGCGACATGTTGCCTCCTTCACAGGCTGCTCCAGTAATGGTAGTGACACCGTAATGCTGATTTAACCAATGACCTGGGCTATGATGGACTGGTCACTGACCCCATGCAACAGACACCAGTCTAAAATGACACGTTATCAGCCCTCGGACAATAGCTGAATGCTAAGCTTACAGCTGCAAGTGCAAACATATTTTCCACTCAATCTTGCTCACCAACTGCAACTAGTTTACTCGCACTCCATCACCCAGAATCCACAAGGGTATGTTACTTCTGGCCAGCAATGGCTGCTCCCCATAGGTTCTGCCCCTGCCCAATTAGAGTGATTTTCTTTTTATGAATTGGTGCTTCTCTTGCTTATAAGTAATACACAAAGGACAATTCATATCATAAGTGTGACCAGCACAGGTCCACTTTAAAGCTGTCAGTCATGTATTTAGTCTCCCATTACTCTCTGTAAACACCTATGATTCCTTGTGTATGCCAAAAAAATTTGACCCTGTGATGTCAGATAGATTTTTTTACAACCTGTAAGCTGATACAGATACATACACACTTAACTGATCCTCAGTGGAAGTCTTTTTTTTCCCTGTCAGATCACTTGAATTATGACAAGCTGAAAGGTATTTAGAGAATTTGTGTTAAATGAAGCTTTTAACTGTTGATTAAACCATTAATTGCAGCAGGTCAAAACTATGAATTGCTGGTGAAAGGCTCTGGTTAGTCAGCACTATGAGCTGTAGGAGATTACAAGTAGCTTTTTTCCCCACTATTTTACTCAGGCAAGAATTGATAAAATAAAATTAATATCCACCCATCTCTCCATCTATTTTCTGAACCGTTTAGTCCTCGTAGTATCCGGAATGCCAGAGCCTACCATGGCTACTAACAGATAAAGGGAGGATACACCCTGGACATATCACCACATACAGATGAACAACCATTCACTATAACATTCACACCAATTAGTGATTTAACATGATCAGTTAACCTATTAAGGGTAGATATCTTTAGTCGGTGGGAGAGTCAATCAAATGTTGCTGTTTCCACCATTAACCTGGTTAAAAGCTCAGGGGGTAAAAGGGGACAGAAAATTACGTCATATTCACATGCACTACAACACTTCCATTGCAATAAAACTGAAAATATGAAAGAACCAGATTAAAGAGCGTAACACACCCACTTTAGTCTGCGTGCTGGATTATGCGATTCCATCTGGCAAAACTGTGCCCCAGTTCTATACGACCATCTAATTCTAAAAGCAGCCCCTCAATCTGGATATGAGCCATTAGAATCCTGCCTGCTTGTAGAGTCAGACTTTGGCCTGTAGGGACCAACTTCTTCAAACTTAAATTGCATCGTTCCTCTATTAGTGCATCTGGAGATAGATTCAGAGATACAGAAACAAATGTGAAGGTTTAAAGTAGACTGATGAAAAACCAAGCACTATTTAGTGTCTAAAAATGTAGAACTATTTTCTCATAAGATCTAAAGAACTTAGCTCTAATTCGACATTAAACAGAAACAGTAATTGATACTTCCAATTAAGGGTTTAACGGTGCACTCATTTGTACTGAACCACTTTGATTCAGGGACTTAAATACAATATGGAGGTGTACTGAACTAATACATGTGGCCTATGCGAAGAATGCAAACACCGGCCTTAAGTTTCCACATAAACCTTGAAGCAGAATGCACACAGTATGAGCAGAGCCAGAGTTGGAACATGCTCCATTTTCTCTAAGGTCACTGATTTGGGATTGATTTGATTTCAGATTCGCCGTGAGTTATGTCAATGGAGAGAGACAAGTTAACAAAACAAGAGTGATGTGCTGGCATTGTTTTGTGATGATCAGTTATATTTAAAGTTTTTTTTTAAAAATGAAATTGGTCTACTTTACTGTACTAAAAATGTATTGAACGAAACACCCCGTACCGAAAATGTACCGAACTGAATTTTTTCTGTACAGTTACATCCCTACTTCCAATATTCTAATTTTAATAATTAACAGCCAATACTAGGTACATATTCAGTGAACAGCAAGCCAAAGGATATTTTACTTAGCACGAGAATTCAGGTTTGCATTGATCTGTAAAAATATAAATGAAGATGTTCTTTCAGAAAACTTTCTCCAAATTAACAAATGTTTTTTGTTTTTTTAAATAGTTGCTTAACTGGCTCAACAAAGCAAAACGTCTCCACTTTCCTTATATTTCAGCGTTTCTGTTACTTGCACCTTGCAGCAGTGCGCTGTTGTTGCTTCAAGTTTTTATAAAATGTCATGAAGTTGCAATTACACAGTTTTGCAGAGGGCTTATAATATAAAAGGATGGATTAAAGACATCGAGAAGGAGGGAGAGAGAGAGAGAGAAAGAGAGAGAGAGGGAGGGTTTAATTTGATTACATATTTTGATTAAATGTTAAACTACTTGTGTAATGTTTCCAGTCGATTAACTCACATACAGTTGTAGCCTGTTACCTTTCAGATAATAAGCAGCTTGAACTCTATTCCCATTTACTGTATCAGTAATAAGAGAGAGAGTGCCAATAGTCTATCCACATTACCACTGCCCTCCTCCTCCTCCTCTGACTGTCTCTCTTGTTTTCGGTTTCTCTATAAATCATGAGATTTTACCTTGTTTTTGAACCAACCAAGTGTATCTGAATGGTGTCATACATTCTTATAAAATAAGAATGTATGCTTTTTCATTCTAGAGATTATGTAGTAGAAGCACATTCATTTCATTCAATGTACTCACCATTTGTTGCTTAATAGTTTGTTAAATTCTTAAATGTAACTCTCATTTCAGTCTATACATGAAGAGCACTGTAACGGTTGGTTGTAAATATTTGATACTACAAATTGCTGGATTTCCTTTTTTTCCCAAATGCAAGACAAAAAACCCCAACTTTGATCATTAACATTGAAAAATTATTCTTTAAGGATAACTGTATTAAAATGATTAGCAATATGTGGGTTGCTCGTTCCGTCACATCTGCGCGCGAACCTTAAATGGTGGTCAACTGGTGCTGCAGCCCATTGAAAACACTGTGAAAACACCCTT